>OZ004706.1:85825689-86025538 GCA_963924515.1 Vespertilio murinus | reverse complement strand
GTTTGACAATCAACCACTGAACCACACTGGCTAGGCTCAGGCTAATTATTTTGAGACTCATTCCTGTTGTAGTGTGTAGCAATAGTTTATTCATCTGGAGCCATCTTATCTTTCTAGAAAAAATCAGTTACATGGCAAGCATGTGTCAACCTTTCTTGAGCCCTTCAAGTGTGAGCTTTGATGCCTCAAAATGCTGCCCTTGCTAGATTCTAGAGGCTGCAGGCCATGGTTTTACCAGCAACATCTAGGACTCTAAATGGAAATGACTGCTTCATTCCAAGTGGATAACACATGAAGAAGTGACAACTGAGTTTGAGGTCAGTGTTTTTTGGGAAAAGCATGCAAGCAGACTTTCATTTTAAAAGATAATGTGAGGGTGTAAGAGAGATGGCATTGACCGTTCACATGTACATGGCACTCGCCAGATGCTATCAAGCATCTTGACAAGAAAAGGCTACTCTTGTCTTTATTCTTTTGTAAAAGTGATTTAACTGTTTGGATTTCTGTAATAATAAATATTTTAGCCAATTGGGTTTCAAATGCTTGTTGTTGAGATAAAAATTTCCTCATAAGACAACTGAGGTCGAGAAATGCCATTTAGGAAAGTTTATAACCTATTTTCCTTATAATATGAGATGTTTATGAACTTATCCTTTAAGATATTATATGGCAGATTGGATTATAGAGCTATAAACATTTAAATTGGTATAAAAATATATGAGTCAAAATGGATATCCCAGAAAGAAATGTTACAATATATATTTCATATATATATGAAATTAATATATAATAAAGACACTATTGCAAATTAAAGGGAATGAGTATTAAATTCAGCTGAGAAAATTGGTTGCTTGGGAAAAGTAAATTTTCTGTACATAAAAATAAACTGAAAATTAATTTAAATCTAAATTTAAAAATAGAAAGCATAAGAAATCTCAAATAAAATAAAGTTGAATATTTAGTCTCTAGATTAAAAAGTTTTAGCTAAACAAAAATAACAGAAAAAATCAAAGAGAAAAATTAATACATTTTATTTAATATAAATATAAAACGATTTTCACATATAGTAAAATTTAAAGTATACAGCAGCCCCCGTGGGCTGCAGCAACAGGAAATGGTAGTAAAATTCCCTTTTATGTAAAAAATTACAATAAGTTAATAAATGTGCTGATTGAGAAAGATGCAAATACAAAAATCATTAAAAAATCATAAAAGTGTTGTCCTAGCTGGTTTGTCAGTGATCAGATCATTAACCAGTGGATTGAAGGATCATGGGTTTGATTCTAGTCAAGGGCACACACCTCAGTTGCAGGCTTGGTCCCTGGCCCCAGTTAGGACAAGTGTGGGAGTCAACCAATCGATGTGTCTCTTTCACATCTTTATTTCTCTCTGTCTGTCTCTCCCCCTTCCTTCTACTCTCTCTAAAAAATCAGTGGAAAAAATAACCTGGGGCGAGGATTAACAACAACAAATCTTAAAGTGTTTTTTAAAAAGTCAGCAAAAGGAAAGCATTTCACAGAAGAAAAAAAATGTATTCATAAAAACAATTTTAACTAAGCAGTATTTGAAGAACTCAAAAATTTCAAAGGAAATAAATATATGCATATATATTAATTTATTTATGCATTTGAGCTCAATACTCAATACCATTTGTGTGGTGAATCATCAATCTACTGATGAAATTGTAATATTTTTTTGTTTTATTTTTTCTAAATTTTTAAAATTTAGCCTTGAAAATATATATGTGTTCTTTGATTCAGAGTAACGAATTTATCTAACCATTAGAAATAATACATAAAAATGTATGTATAGAGTTTGTTAATCAGAGCACTACTTATAATAGTGAAAAATTGGGGGAAAATATGAAATGCTTCTAAATAAATTACTTGTTCACAAAATCGAATATATAAATCATTAAAATATACTTTGGAAAAACATTTAATGACAATAGAACTACACAGGTAGCAAGCGAAAACATAAATGTGAAACACAAGTTATGTTTAAAATATATATAATTATGTAAAAAAATTAAAAATTGAGATAATTTTGTAAAGATAACTGATGCAGTCATCTACCTCCATTATTTCTGCAGATTCCTTGAACTTACAGAAAATTAGATATTCATTAAGGGTGGAAACCAAGAAAGAATTCCATGAGCACTTTTTTAAAAAATGACACCAAAATGAAACATATGACTGTGTAATAGGTTGGTGGCTTAACCACAGATAACTACTTCAAGTTATTTTAAAACAGAGCAATTTCACTGTATACTCCCTGTAGAATATAGCAAAAAGACAAGAAAAACTTCAAAATAAGCAAACAAAAGAAATAAAAAAGGCAAGCTGTTTTAGTAACCATATTATCCTAATATATAAGAACTCAGAGTCTGTAACATCCAAAACGACTGCAGAAAGTCAGTCCTGCAGTCAGTGCAGGCACTGTGACCCAGCACTGACTGCTGGTGGTTTCGGATCAGGTCCAGGGAGAGGCCTGAAGAGAGATGCAGGGTCTGATCCACAGCCTCCTTGGCAGCTGTTGATCAGCTGTTGCCTCTCTCTTTCTCTCTGGGTTTTGCCAGCAGTTGTGCCTCTGTTTCTCTCCAGGCCTCCTTGGGGGCTGCTGATCAGCCTTGCCTCTTTGATCAGGCCCAGAGATAGGCCTGGAGACACTGATTGGCATATAAACTGACCAATCAGAACCAAATATGAGTGAACTGTGAGGAGCCAGTGGCTGCCTAGGAGGCGGAGCTTTTGATGCTGACTGGCATAGAAACTGACCAATAAAAACCAAATTGGCCAGCAGGGGAGGACAGTTAGGGGTGATCAGGCAGTCAGAGGCAGTTAGGAATGATCAGGCTGGCAGGGGAGAGCAGTTGGGGGTGAGATCAGGCCAGCAGGGGAGAGGAGCTGGGGGTGAGAACAGGCCAGCAGGGGAGGGCAGTTGGGGGCGAAATAAAGCCAGCAAGAAACAGGCAGTTAGGGGTGATCAGGCAGGCAGGCAGGCAAGCAGAGAGGTTGGGGGCGATCAAGCAGGCAGGCAAGTGAGCAGTTAAGAGCCAGCAGTCCCAGATTGTGAGAGGGATGTCTGTCTGCCGGTTTAGGCCTGATCCCAGGGACATCCCCCAAGGGATTCCTAATTGGCGAGAGTGCAGACTGGGCTGAGGGAACACTCCCCCTTTGTGCATGAATTTTATGTACTAGGCCACTAGTTAGTAATAACTTGATATTAATATTTTAAAACTAATATAATATAAGCAACCAGTTTAATGACATTAAAGACCAAGATTTTCAGGATAAAAGATATGCATAAATGAAATAAAAGAAATGAAAATTTAAACCTTGCATACTAAATTTAAGGCATTTGTTATATAATAGTCCTTTGCAAATCATCCTAGATTTAGTACTACTTTTCTTTCTTTTATTTAAAAAAGTTTTTAATCTGAAGGGGAAGACATTCTTTTTCTAACAACTTTCATGCACAATATGATACTTAGTTCTGTAGCTGCAGATTAACAGCTGGATTGATTTTAAATCAGAATAAAAGTGTTAAAGGATTTGACTACAAAATGGAGTTTTTCTTTAAAATCCTTGATAATTGACTCTAAGAAGATTGCTTTTTATTGTTGGAGAGCTTTGTGTTGCATGAGGTCCACATGATTGCTGATCCTCCCTAGCCACACCTTTTCTGTAAGTTATCTGTATGCTTGCACTTCCTCTCACCATCTTACATGTGTGCTCTTTTGAAAAAATTTATTGAATAAACAAACTTAATAAATAAAACATGAAATAATTGATTAAATAGTATAATTTTTTAACTTATAGCATATCAGGATAAATTAAAACTTTTGCTTTAAAATGTTGTCTGGAGACTATTGTAAAATAATCTTGAAACTGTAAATTGATACGTTTTTGATCAGATTGTATCAGGCTTAATTTGTTTTGCTTTTTTTTCCTTTTGCATTTGAAAATGACTTTAGCAATAATTATAGTCAAATCTTGGTTCTCAAATGCCTTCCATTTTGAAAAATTCAGTTCTCAACCAAGTTACTCATGGAAAAAAGTCTTAGTTAACTTTGGTTCTGGAACTGACAGCCCTCTAATGCTGATATAGCACAAAAAGCCCCTCTCAGGCCAAAAACAAAGGAGAGAAGGCACCACTGTGGGTCAGTTTACAGCTACCCTTGCCTTGCTAACATCTCAGGAAATTGTGCTGTGAATATTTTTGTGCTTTTTTTGCTTCTGTTGCTCGCAAAATGGAGAATTAGTTCAATTTTATGATATAAAGAGTCCATCAAGAGTGCTATTGTTTCCAACGGTGTGAAAGAAACAAGATTCACAGGCCATTTACTTCTTCATAGTTAAGTACGAAGCATGAATTCTGTCCATCTGGATAAGATAAAAGGCTTCTAGAAACCCAGGTGTTCTCTTAAAGGTCCCACACAGAAACTCACTCACTTGCAGGCACTCAATCTGGGCTCTAGCAGAGAGACAATGGTTGAGAGGGTGCCAGATACATACAGTGAGAAACTGAGTTGTGTGGCTTTAGAGCAAGGACTAGAGGGAAAGTTGCCATCACACTGCACCTCTCAAGAGGCCCCAGAACCCACCTACACAATGGCTGGTTTCATGCCATAGCAGAGCACAACCTAATTAGCTCATCAAGTGGCACACCCAAAGGATGGTTTTGGCAGGCAACAGAGCCTGCTGGGCAAATTCTACTCCATGGGATCATAGCAGTTGCTATGTTGTGGTTGTGGCCAATATTCTCAGTCAGTCAGCTTGAGGGTCAACCCCATTCATGACATGCCAACAGCAATTAAAGCTGAACTACAATAAGAGGTAACACACAACACAAAAAAAGGACACTCCTGGAGTACCCAGCTCAGGTGATCATGGAGACTTTGCCACTATTTCCATAGAGCATTGACTACATGAGGCCACGCTGCAAATACTGGGAGACATAGAAGATCTACTTAATACACAGAAACAAGCACAAAGAGGTAGCCAAAATGAAAAGACAAAAAGAAAAAAAAAGTTCCAAATGAAAGAATAGGAGAAAACTCCAGAGTAAGAATTAAATGAAATGGAGTTAAGAAATCTTTCAATCTGGAGTGGGTCTGATATAAAGTTCAAGGAACTTAGAAAGAAATTCAACAAAGAGAAAGCAAGCATAAAAAAAGGCATAGAAATTATAAAAAAGGACCTATCAGAAATGAAGAATATAATAATTGAAATGAAGATTATACTAGAAGGAGTCAATAGCCAATTAGATAAAGCAAAGATTTAAAGCAGCAATTTTTGAAACAAAATAGGAAAAATCCTGAATTAGAACAGCAAATAGAAAAAAGAATTTAAAAATGAATATAGTTTAAGGGATCTCTGGAACAACGCTAAGTATAACAACATTGGTATCATAGGGGAACCAGAATAAAAAGAGAAAGAACAAGAAAGTGAGAACATATTTGAAGAAATAGTGGCTGAAAATTTCCCTAACTTGGTAAAGGAAAAATACCCACAAGTCCAGGAAGTGCAGAGATCCCAAACAAGATGAACCCAAAGAGGTCCACATTAAGACACATCATATTAAAAAAAAAAAAGACGCATCATAATTAAAATAGCAAATGACAAAGAGAGAATCTTGAAAGTGGCAGAGAAAGGCAGTTAACTCCCTACAAGTGAGCTCCCATAATACTGTCAACTGATTTCTCAACAGAAACATTTCAGTCCATAAGGGATTGGCATGAAATATTAACAGTGATAAAAATTAAGAACTGAGACTACTCTATGCAACAAGACTGTCATTCAAAATTGAAGGAGAACTAAAAAGCTTCCAACATAAGAAAAACCTAAAGGCGTTCATGAGCACTAAGTCAATATTAGAAGAAAGGTTAAAGAGACTTCTTTAAGAAGAAGAGGGACCAAAACCAGTTTGGTTCAGTGATAGAGCGACGGTCTGCGGACTGAAAGGTCCCGGGTTCGATTCCGGCCAAGGGCATGTACATTGGTTGCGGGCACATCCCCGATAGGGGGTGTGCAAGAGGCAGCTGATCGATGTTTCTCTCTCATCAACATTTCTAGCTCTCTATCCCTCTCCCTTCCTCTCTGTAAAATATCAATAAAAAATATATTTTAAAAAAAGAAGAAGAGGGAAACAAAGAACATAAATATGAATAATAAAATGGCAATAACTACATACCAATCAATAATCACTTTAAATGTAAATGAATCAAAAGACATAGGATGGCTAAATGTACAAGAAAATAAGACTCATACATATGCTATTAACAAGAGACCCACTCCAGATTGAAAGACACTCAGGTTAAAGTAAAGGCATGAAGAAGGATATTTCATTCAAATGGGAAGGAATAAAATCTGAGACAGCAATATTTATATCAGAAAAAGTAGCTTTAAAACAAAGGCTAAAATAAAAGATAAAGAAGCACATTTCATTATGATAAAGGGATCAGTCCAAAAAAAAAAAAAAGGATATAACCCTTGTAAGCATTTATGCACCCAACATAGGAGCACCTAAATAACGTATTTGCCGGCGTATAAGACGACTGGGCGTATAAGACGACCCCCTAACATTTCCACTAAAAATACAGAGTTTGTTATATACTCGCCATATAAGACTACCCCCCCACTTGGAGGCATATTTTTCAGGGCCAAAAGGTCGTCTTATACGCCGGCAAATACAGTATATAAATCAAATATCGATAAACATAAAAGAAGAGATTGACAATAATGTAGTCAGAATAGGGGACTTTAACAACCCATTGTCTTTAATTGATATATATTTCAAACAGAAAAGCAACACAGAAACAGTACCCTTAAACTTAAACGACACACTTAATTATATGGGTTTAATTCATATCTTCAGAACATTTTTTCCCAAAGCAACAGAATATACATTCTTTATAAGTTTACATAGGACATTTTTTAAGGGTAGACTGCATGCTAGGACATAAACATGTCTTAATAAATTTAAAGAGATTGAAATCATATCAAACATCTTCTCTAACTTCAATGGTATGAAACTAGAAATTAATTACAAAAAATAAAAACTGACAAACACACAAGCACATGAGACCAAATAGCATGCTACTAAAAATTAATGGTTAATAAGGATATTAAGGAAGAAATCCAAATGTCCCTGGAGACATATGAAAATGAAAACACAATGAAACAAAATTGATGGGACAGAGCAAAAGCAGTTTTAAGAGGGAAATTCACAGCACAAAGGCTTATCTCAAGAAACAAGAAAAATCTCAAATAAATGCTAATGTTACAGCTAACAAAACTAAAAAAAAAGAAAAAAAGAATAACAAACAAACTCAAAGTGAGTAGAAGAAAGGAAATGATAAAGATCAGAGTGGAGGTAAACAAAATAAAGGTCATAAACAATAAAAAGATTAATGAAACCAAGAGCTGGTTAGTTGAAATGATAAACCTTTATTCAGACTCACCAAGCAAAAAAGAGAAAAGTTCCAAATAAATAAAATTAAAAGAGAAGTGACAACTCATATGACAGACATACAAAGGATTATAGGAAAATACTACTAATAATTACATGACAACAAATTGGAAAATCTGGAAGCAATGGATAAATTCCTAGAAATATATAATCTTACAGGGTCAATGAGGAAGAAACAGAAAATATAAACAGACTGATCACTAATAATAAAATCAAAGCAGTAATAATAATAATACTATCAACATACAAAAGTCCTGGATTGGTTAACTTCACAAACTAATTTTACCAAACAGTCAAAGAAGAGTTAATACTTATTTTTATACTATTCCAAAATATTCAAGAGGAGGGAAGGCTCCTGAGTTCATTTTATGTTGCCACCTTTGCCCTGAATCCAAAACCAGGCAAAAACAATATTAACAAAGAAAACTATCGTATCCATGATGAACATAAATGCAAAATCCTCAACAAAAAAATTAACAGATCGTCCAGCTGGCATGACTCAGTGGTTTAATCAGAAGGTCACAGTTTGATTCCTGGTTAGGTTACATGCCCAGGTTTTGGGCTCAATCCCCTGTGTGATCAGGAGGCAGCTGATCAATGATTCTCTCTCATCATTGATGTTTCTATTTCTCTCTCCTTCTCCCTTCTTCTCTGAAATCAATAAAAATATATGTATATATTTTTAAAATTAGCAAACTGAATCAGTAATACATTAAATAGATCATACTCTATGACCAAGTGGGATTTATTCATGGGATGCAAGATTGCTTCAATATCCACAAATCAATTAATGTGGATACACTACATTAAGAAATGAATGTGCTACACTACATTAAGAAATGAATGGTAAAAATTATATGATCATATCAATAAATGCAGAAAAAGCATTTGACAAAAGCCAGCATTCATTTATGAGAAAAATTCTCATCAAAGTGAGAATAGAAGGAACATACCTCATCATAATAAAGGTCATATATGACAAACCTACAACTAACATAATATTCAACAAGGAAGAGCTAAAAATATTTTCCTTAATATCAGAAACAAGACAAGAATGAGCACTTTAACCACTTTTATTTAACATAGAATTGGAAGTCCTAGCCATAGCAATCAGACAAGAAAAATAAGTAAAAGTCACCCAAATTGGAAAGAAAGAAGTAAAAAAATCATGTGCAGATTACATAATAATATATAGAGAGAACCCTGAAAGTTCTACCAAAAAACTATTAAAACTGATTAATGAATTCATTAAAATAGCATGATATAAAATTAATATTCATAAATCAGTGCATTTTTATGCATTAATGATAAACTATTAGATAAATTTTAAAAAACAATCCCACAAAATATTTCAAATAACCACAACAATCTTGAGAAAGAAGAATGAAGTTGGAGGTATCATACTACTTGATATCAAACTATTCTACAGGGCTATAGCAATCAAAACAGCATGGTACTTGGCTAAAAAAGACACATAGATCGATGGAACAGAACAGAGATCCCAGAAAAAAATCCAGGCCTATAGGATCAATAATTTATAATAAAGAAGGCAAGAATATACAGTGGGGTAAAGACAGTCATTAAATAAATAAATGCTGTTGTGAGAACTGTACAGAGACCTGAAAAGAAAAAAGAAACTGGACCACTTTCTTACCCCAATATGCAAATAAGCTGAAAATAAATTAAAGACTTAAATAGGAACCTGAAACCATAAAAATTAAAAAGAAAACATAGGCAATAAAATCTCTGACATTAGTCTTAGTAATATTTTTTTCTGATACATCTCCTAAGACAAGGGAAACAAAAGAAAGGGTAAACAAATAGGACTACATCAATCTAAAAAGTTTGGCACAGCAAAGGAAACCATCAAAAAGACGAAAAGACAATCTAGTGAATGGGAGAACATATTCACCAGTGGTAGAACCTATAAGGAGTTAATATTCAAAATCTTTAAAGAACTCATACAGCTTAACACCAAAAAAAAAAAAAAACCCAAACACCAAAAACAATAACAACAAAACAAAACAAAACAAAACAAAAAACAAGAAAGCAAATAAAAAAAAAATCCAAGCAAAAAGTGGGCAGAAAACCTGAATAGACATTTCTCCATTTGTGATGGTATAGGTGGGTTAGAGGGTATTATGCTAAGTGAAATAAGACAAAGAAAGGCAATACCGTATGACTTCAGTAATAGGTGGAATCTAAAGAACAAAAAATGAATTCAGAAATAGACTCATAAATAGAGAACAAACTGATGGTTGCTAGATAGGAGAGGTACTGGGGGCTAGGTTAAAAAGGTGAAGGAATTAAGTTGGTAGTTTTTAAGCAGTTATAGGGATGTAAAGAAGCAGGTAGTTTTTAAGCAGTTATAGGGATGTATAGGGCCCTAGCTGATTTGGCTCAGGGGATAGAGTGAAGGCCTGTGGACTGAAGGTTCCCTGGTTCAATTCCAGATGTAAAGCACAGGTAGGGAATATAGTCAATAATATTGTAACAACTATGTAAAGTGCCTGGTTAGTACTAGACTTATGTAAATTATATAAATGTCTAACCACTCTGCTATATACCTGCAAATAATATAAAATAATATTAAAATTTAACTGCAATTGAAAAAAAAAAGTGTTTATCTGAAAAGACAATGTGAAAAAATAGCAAAAATAAAAAAAAATACAATGTTGAAAAAGAAAATGTGGGCCCTAGCTGATTTGGCTCAGGGGATAGAGTGAAGGCCTATGGACTGAAGGTTCCCTGGCTCAATTCCAGTCAAGGGCCATATGCTCAGGTTGTGGGCTTGATCCCCAGTAGGGGGCATGTAGGAGGCAGCCAATCAATGATTCCTTCGCATCATTGATGTTTCTATCTCTATCTCTCCCTTTCCCTTCCTCTCTGTAATTAATAAAGATATTTAAAAAAAAAAGAAAAAGAAAAAAAGAGCTTGCCTCATGGTAAAATGAACTTTTGATACCAAGTCACCCCATTCCTGTAACCATGCTCTTTGCTTTGTAACTAGCTGTTTTTCTCTCTAAAGGTGGAATATCCCCTTCTTAACTTTGAGCTTACTTTGTTTACAGGGATCTTAAAAGTGATGCAAGTAGGGGGTTGCTTGAGCAATTAAGTATATGCTCTTGGATTTTGCCAGCACCATGAGGAAAACATGCCCCAGCAAGCCCCTTAGTCACAAGAGAATGAGTCACACCTGGGGCAGAGCTTCCCTACAACAATGCAGTGAGGGCAGAACCTACCCCCACCTGAAACAGAGCTGGCCAATCAAGCTCAGTCTACTCTAGCCCAACCACAGACAAGTCCCAGAATCATGAGATTAAATGCTTATGTTTGTATAACAATAAGGTTTCCTGTTTTTTGTTTGTTTGTTTTTGTTTTTCTTATGGCCTATTACTGTGATTATAGCTAAATAAAACAAAGCCCTAATTAAAATTGATTTTGTCATAGTAATAAGTAAATATAAGGATAGAGCTAGATGTACATTTAGTCTTAATATATTATATACATGGCATTTAAAAGAAATAGATAATAACAGATCTGATCAACAAATAATGTTTTCACAACATTATTCAAAAGTGAGAAATTTTTTTTCACTAAGATCTCTTTCTCTCACTATATACAAAGTTTAGAGATGACTTAAAAAGTACATGTGTGTCTCTTCCTTCTGATCCTTAATTTACATAAATTGTCCCAGAAATGTACTAGTAGAGAAATACACATGTAAAAATGCTCAAGTTTACTAATAGAGATATATAAACTAAAATAACCATGAAATATCTTATCATACCTATTATACTGGCAAATTGTAAAACAAATGATAACAGTGTCAATGAGGGCATGAAGAAATGGATTCTCTCATGTGCTGTGACTGGGTTATAAAATGCTTCAGCCTTCCTATAGGGTCATTTGACAGTTATCTATGCAAATCTAAAATGTAAATTCACTCTGACCCAGCAATGTTATTTCAGGTATATATTTACAGAATATGTTTGCAGGAAGGGAATTTGAGACATTTAATACAGCATAGGACGCTATATTGAAAATGAAGCAATTTAAGTATCTATACATATATAAAAACCTAAGCAACTGTTTGATTGGTAGCTATGATGTGCACTGACCAACAGGGGGCATACATTCAATGTACAGGCATGGAAACATGAAACAGATTGGTGAATCTCAGAGGAAAGGGTGGAGAGGGGAGGGTGGGAAGAGATTAACCAAAGATCTTATATGCATATTGGAGGCGTGGTCAGGTCCCTCCGCCTGGCCTGCAGGGATTGGCCCGAACCTGTGCACTGGGCCTCTGATATCCCTTGAGGGGGCCCCAGATTGTGAGAGGGTGCATACCAAGCCGAGGCATCCCACCAGTGCATGAATCCATGCACCAGGCCTCTAGTTTGTAAATAAAAGACCATATCAATAGTGATACAACCATATCAAGCAGTTTATTAAAAGAATATTATGTACTTATATAGAAAATGTTCCAAAATGTATTGTGCAAGAAAAGAAGGTGTAGAATAATATGCATAACACAATCTGATTTGTTGCTAAAAATTCAAAATTTTATCAATGTATATATAGATACTAATAGGTAAAATTATAGCAAAGTATCCACAACTATACATAGTTAAAGTTGTTTTTTCTGGAGATTCTCTAGGACTTGGTGGTAAAAAGGGAAAGTCTGCTTTTTGCCATATACACGAGTGCCTCTGTATATTTGAAAAGAACAATGCATTTAATTAATTGTCAATTAAAAATGAAAACACTCAGAACTACAGTAGGTAGATGAAAACACACCAATATTTAATAGTGTCTCTCACTTATAGACCTCTAAGTTCTTTTTATGCTTTTATTACTTTTATTTCTATAACTAGAGGCCTGGTGCACAAAATTTATGCATGGGAGTGTGTGTCCCTCTGCCCCCCCTGCACCCTCTCATCTGGGATGCCTCGAGGGGATGTCCAACTGCCCGTTTAGGATCAGTTGGATATCCCTCTCACAATGCAGGACTGTTGGCTTCTAACTGCTCACCTGCCTGCCTTCTTGATTGCCCCTAACTGATTCTTCCTGCCAGCCTGATCATATTCTAACCACTCCCCTGCCAGTCTGATTGATGCCTAACTCCTCCCCTGCCAGCCTGTTTGCCTCTAACTGCCCTCCCCTGCAGGCCTGGGTGCCCCAAGTTTCCTCTTCTGTTGGCCTGGTCACCCCTAATTGCCCTCCCCTGCAGACTTGATTGCCCCCAACTGCCCACCCTTGCAGGCCTGGTCCCTCCCAACTGCCCTCCTCTGCTGGCCAGACATCCTGTGTCCACATAGGGGCAGCCATCTTGTATGTTGGAGTGATGGTCAATCTGCATATTACTCTTTTATTAGAATAGAGGCCTGGTGCATGGGTGGGGGCCAGCTGGTTTGCCTTGAAGGGTCTCCCGGATCAGGGTGAGAGTTACCTTGGGGCATGGAGTGGCCTGGGAGAGGGGCCTATGGTGGTTTGCAGACTGGCTATGCCCCCTGGTGACCCAAGTGGAGGCCCTGGTGTCTGGGATTTATTTATCTTCTATAATTGAAACTTAGTAGCCTTGAGCAGAGGCCAGGGCAGGCCAGGGCAGGTGGAAAGGTTGGCTTCCTACATCACTGGGGAAACCCAAGCCTCCTGCTCACTCTGTGACTACAGCCATTTTTGTTGGGATTTATTTATATTCTATAATTAAAACTTTGTAGCCAAGAATGGAGGACAGGCAGGACAGGAAGCTTGGCTTCCTCCATCACTGGGGGAAACCCAAGCCTCCTGCTCTCTCCAGCTTCATGGCTACTGACATTTTTGTTGGGATTTATTTATCTTATATAATTGAAACTTTGTAGCCTTGAGTGGAGGCCAGGGCCAGCCAGAGCAGGCGGGAAGCTTGACTTCCTCCATTGCCAGGGAAACCAAGCCTCCTGCTTGCTCTGTGGCCACTGCCATCTTGGTTGGGTTAATTTACATACTTGCTCCTGATTGGCTGATGGGCATGGCTTGTGGATGTGATGGGGGCACGGTCAATTTGCATATTACTCTTTTATTAGATAGGATACAACTTCCATTATCAGAAAAAGTGGTTTTTAAAATGTGGTTGTATTTAACTGAAACTACCAATTTAATAAGCAGTAACCAAGTTCAACTTTTATGTATTATTTTTTTTAAGAGCAGTATGGTCATACATAAAATTGATTTTTTACAGAGAGGAAGAGAGAGGGATAGAGAGTTAGAGACTTCAATGAGAAGACACTAATTCAGCTGCCTCCTGCACACCTCCTATTTGGGATGTGCCTGTAACCAAGGTACATGCCCTTGACCTGAATCAAACCTGGGACCCTTCAGTCCGCAGGCTGATGCTCCAGCCACTGAGCCAAACCAGTTAGGGCTGGTCATACTCTTTTATTATCAATGTCCTTGATAATATCATCATCCTATATAGTAAAAGGCTAATAATGCAAATCAACTGAATGTTGGAACAACTGCTCACTATGACGTTCACTGACCACCAGGGGGCAGACACTCAATGCAGAAACTGCCCCCTATGGCTAGTGCACTCCCACAGGGGGAGCACCACTCAGCCAGAAGCCAGGCTCACAGCTGGCGACCACAGCAGCTGTAGCAGAAGCCTCTCTTGCCTTCCCAGCAGTGTTAATGATGTCCAACTGATGGCATAGGCCCACTTCCCATGGGATCAATTGGACATCCCTCAAGGCTCCCACACTAGGATAGGGCACAGGCCAGGCTGAAGGACCCCCTTGAGTGCACGAATTTCATGCACTGGGCCTCTAGTATAATCATAATTTTTCCTCCTTCGTTAAGTCTCCCTGTGCCCATTTCTTATCAGCATAGGCTGTATTAAGCCTTGTTCCCTTAGTGTCCTATGGATGCTGTGGATGCAGCCACTATAAGGAGGTTGCCTGCAAAATTTAATTATTTATTGAAAAAGCATGTATTTGCTATGTGCCAATAACTTTCCAAGTGCAGTACAAAAACAAATAAACTCATTGAACCACACAACAGCCCTGAGAGGAAGATATTATCTAATTCCCATTTTACAGATGAGGAAACTGAGGAAGAGAAAAGTAGAGTAACTTTCCCAAGACCACAGTGCTAGCAAAACATGAAGCCAGGCTCTGACTACTGAGAGGACTCTTGAGTCCCAGGGATCAGTTCAGTGTGTCCCCACCACCCAATACAGAGCTCCTACTGAGAAAATGAGAGGGGGATGAATGTCTGGAGTTTGGAGAGTAAGAGAGACAAGTCCAAGAAAATGAAGGATTTGCCTTTGGGTTTCGGTTACTCTTGATGGGGAGACATAAATTCAGGTAGCTCTCAATGAGCCGCAGGGAGTTCTGTAACTCAGGACCAGGCAACTCCTTTCCTTCTAGCAGCTGAAGTAAATCTTCCCGAGAATGGGCGGCATAATCATGAATCCTCACCAAGGCAAGGAAGTCAAACGGGAAGCCTTGATTTTAATTTTAAATTTATTTATGACTTTAAAAGAAGATTGAGAGTGGAAAGTACTGCTTTATTTCATGTTTTTACTCAGATCTGTCACTTTAAAATATAGTTGTCCAAAGCTTGGAAAAACAAACAAACACATCACTATAGAAACTCCAACCCCCCACCCCCCATTTTGATAAACTAACAAAAATAGGAAAACTTAATCATATGCCTCTGGAGACTTTTGTTGTTGGCTTTTTGTTTTGGTGTTGTTGTTTTTTTTAATTGGTTAATGTTAGAGGCATGGTGGGGTTTTATAGTTACAGGGGGAAGTTTATTCTTCACTTAGTAAAATTGAGGGTACTACTAAGAGGAAAAACAAACTGACCAAGAGCTCAGTGTTGTAGAATCCAGCACTTTGAAGCGTTAGAAGGCGTGTGTGTGTGTGTGTGTGTGTGTGTGTGTGTGTGTGTGTACATGTGCGGGTGTATATATAATGCAGTGATTGAAAACTGATGGGAGAAAATAGGTCTAGATAGCTCATGGAGTTGGAGTGGCAGCACCTTGACCTACGGACGACTTCTTAATCCTCAGTGACCCCTTGCAAACAATCACCAGCATAAAACTCAACAGGAAAAGAGCCTGGCGACTTTGGTGAATGTGGCATTATGCCCCCATCAACTGTGCCCAGCAGCTCTGTCACCAGACAGAACAGACCTTCAATATTCCTTGTAAATATCCACTCTTCCAGGTGACTAACGAGCCAAATAGTAAACAAGAATGATCTCATTCATTTTACTGCTTCTCTGGTGGGAATATGAGGTAGTTTTGAAAAGAGCATTATGGGCTGAGAAATTTTATGACTCAGTAGGATTGATTTCAGGTAACCTTGGAAATTACCTCTTGCCTCCCCACCTAGAGAAAGTAAGAATTTATAACAAATATGTAAAAATGAATGCCAAGCCTATTGGTTTTAGTATCTGTATAAAGTCTTTGGGAGAAAGGGTTATTCATCATCACCTGGACTGGAAATTTTTTTTTTGCTTATTTAGATTTAAATTTAAAGTAAGTCCCATCTCAAAGTCAATGAAGTCCAGCCTAGTAGTGAACTCAGGGATCAAAGGAAACTATAGTGGCTAGAAATGCCACCATGCAAGTTATCTCTGCAAAGGCTGCCTGATGGTTCACATCCGAGTCTGGATTTGTATCTCATCCTTTGGAAGGAATGATAGTTTGGGCCCTTCAAAACGGCAAAATGTGTCATCATTTTAGTGAAGGGAGAAATTTTGAGTGAGGGTATTAGGAATAGCTTCTATTCTCCTCCCTTTTGTATAAAAGCTGAACATCACTAGAGACAGAGAGAAGGCTTATGCCAGGCGAATGCAATCACTCTTTGAGGAAGTGACTCCATCTGCAGAGCAAATGTAATCCCAGATTGGTGTCATCGTGATATGTTTGTCCATCTCAAAGTAAATCAGAAGGACTGGGGACTCCAGCAGGCTGGGTTCTGTAGGCATGTTAGGAATAAATTATTGTCTACAGAGCATATAAGAAATGGCATTTCCAGAGTCTGTGCTTTTTAAGTGTGTGTGTGTGTGTGTGTGTGTGTGTGTGTGTGTGATATTTCAGAGAGAGGAAAGGAGAGTGAAATAGACACTTCAATGATGAGAGAGGATCACTGATCAGCCACCTCCTGCACTCCCCACATTGGGGATTGCGCCTGCAACCTGGGCATGTGCCCTGACCAGGAATCAAACTGTGACCTTCTGGTTCATAGACCGATACTCAACCACTGAGCAATATCAGCTGGTTGTGCTTCCTTTATTTCTGGAATGTTCCAAAGCCACTGTCTTCCTAAAATGGTTCAATACATTCTAGAGGCTTGCCTTTGTTCCTATTAACTCAAATGACACAAATCCATAAAACACAGGCAAATATGTTGCATTACATTACAGCTCAGATCAGCTTGAGAAGTTTATTTGATTTGTTTGTTTTGCTGTTTAAGGACTTTTCCATATACTCCAATATCTTCCCAAGACAGACAATTATTAATGAAACAACTCCACAGAGAACAGTGTCAGAGATTCTTTCCTTAGCATGTGAACCCAAAGGGAGCCTGTGCCCTGTTGGCACACTTACATTTTTTTTAAAAGAAAACTTTTGTTTGCTCTTATAATTATCAACCTGAATTTATTTTTCTTTATTTTTAGTGGCAGGCCTTTCCAATGTTGATTTGAACATGATAGAAGCTTCCTGAAAGGCATTTACTTCTTGATTGTCATATTACACAAGACAGAATACTAATGTTCTGATTAAAAAAATAAAAAAGAGCTTATTCTTACCAAACCGGAATTCACGTTTCAACCATAGCTTGTTTCTTAATTTTCTATATGACCTTGAGAAATTTATATAACACCATAAGTCTGTTTTTTCTCTTGAAATATGAGGCTAATAATCTCCCTGCCTGTCAGAGTAATGGTCATCAATTCAATTAAGTAAACATTCATTGAGCATTCATTCTGTGCCTAACACCATGCTAAGCTGAATGAGAGAAGGATCCTGCTTTCCAAAACACACAATGCAGGGAGCTCCTGGCTAGGAGCATTCTTTGAGGAATATAAAAATATTACATGCTGGGAGCCAATTCCAGCATGTCATAATTACAAGAGTTGCATCAAAAGGTTGATGAAACTTGGACTCAACAAGGGCTGAGTCACATAATGTAATTACCTGCATTACAAAATGCATCTCCCCCAAACCTGAATACAATTGTTTGCTGCCAGACAGCTCAGGGCATCTTATTGCCTCCTGTTGGCCAAACACCTGAACAACTGAAGGTTATTTCCCAATCTGACAATGCTTCTGCAAACCCTACCCTTTGAAATGTATTATCTCCACTTTGCCTAAGGACAATTTGTGTTAATAAATAACAAGGGATCCTGAATCAAGAGGTAGTCTTTAGCTGCTTTAGCTGAAGCTCCTTTGACCCCCAAATGCCTTTCAAAACTATCTTTCATCCTTGGACTCTTTCTTAATCTACATGCAGCTCCTTTCTCCAGATTGCTGAACTCTTCTTAATGCTGGGACAAGAACTCCGGTATTAATGGACACCCACTCAGGGGCACCAATAATTACACATATAAAGAATTGTAAAACACATGAATTGACAGATTAATTTGATTTGACCTTAATTCTGGGATGACCTGTATGCCATTTAAAATAATGTTTACTTTATGTTGTCTAGGGTCCCTGTGGATTGTAATACCATAATGAATGATACTTATTGTTAAAAAATTATGAATATGCTGAAATTGGTTTGGATCAATGGATACAGCATTGGCCTGCAGACTGAAAGGTCCCAGGTTGGATTCCAGTCAAGGGCATGTACCTTGGTTGAAGGCACATCCCCAGTGGGGGTTGTGCAAGAGGCACCTGATTGATGATTCTCTCTCATCAATGTTTCTAACTCTCTATCCCTCTCTTTTCCTCTCTGTAAAGAATCAATAAAATATATTTTAAAAAATGATAAATAAGCCTCTAATGATTCTGACACTGAGAAGAATGATATATGAATTTTTATTCAGTAGAATATTTGAATAAGAAAGGGCTTAAAGTTTTACATAAACTTTATTAAAACTTCACAAAAATACACTATTTGATTGCTATTGCATGCAAGCGCTATTCTAGGGGCTAAAGTGGTCTCCTCTCTCTCCAACTAAGCCATATGAACATATTATATGTTCTTATTGTGCCATGATTTATTTTAGTGCTTTTGCAATTTGTGAATCTTTTGTAGATGCTTTCTGAGAGCAACTATTGTCTATTTTACTTCCACATGCCCAGTGCCTACTATAGCATTAACCTTTTCTATTTGTGAGTAAATAAATAATACTGTTGTACTACCTATGGGTAATTATGTTGTCATGGGCCTGGAGGCAGCATGGGGAAGACATACTCTCAATATGTATGGATTGAATGGGTGAATGGCTCTAGTCTGAGGATATGAATTTTGATCTGGGTACAAGGGTTTCCAAGATAAAAAGTGTTGGTCATTGTTACCCTGAGAAATATTAGTCCTGGTGATTATTCCATTCTGTATTGAAGGATATAAAAGACATATATAGTTACAAAGAAAAAAGTATAAGGATGAATTTCATAATAAAATACAAACTGGTCATATTTACTTACTACTTATTAAAAGTACCCAGATACTTAGAAATTTATTGATTTATTTACATTAAATGTAATTGATTTCTTGGTTTCAAGGAAAATACAAAATAATCACATGGATTCCACAGGTAGAAATACCAAGTGCTAATTTGGTGTCAGATGCTGAGGAAGAAAAATCCATACACACATGTTCCCACAACATACTCCCACATATTCCATATAGTTTTTTGGACATTTTTCAAGATGGTTCAATGTGAGATTACATTTACAGCTTACCTGTGATGGTAGGTGGTATGAACCTAAAAAGCATTTATTTGGAATTATTAAATCAATGAGGCAAATATACATTAAACATGAAGCATGTACTAGGTACTGTGCTAGGAGCTATATACAAGGCTGATTGAGGTAAAGAAAATCAATGATGGAAAATATGGGAGAAAACAAGTCACCAAGAAAATAAATATTCCATAATAATAAATATGCTCAACCAATGAAATACTGGCCTGGATAAAGGACAGAGCACAGGTATAGGGCAACTAAATCTTTCAGAACATACTATCTGGCACTAAGGCTAAACTACCAATCTGGAACATCGTGAATTTAAGTAGTAAAATACATTCAATAATACAGAGTTTCGGAGTAATCAGAATTCACAAAACTGTCCGACTCATTCCTGCTGCCTTTGTGGATACAGTTCTCTTTCCAACCTCTTGGAGAAGGGCTCCCTCCTGGAATTGATCTGAAGCCCATTTGGTGCTATTAAATTAAAAAATCTAGCCAATAATTCTCCCTGCATCCCTCCTGCCCTCACTAGTGTGGGATTGCTATTGATCCCCATTAATGATTTAGTGATTAAGGATAGATCGCCTATGAATGCAAAGCAAGCTGAAGGGCCCATTGGAAGAGAGCTGAGCATGCCTTTATCAATAAGTACTGTACATGCCCCTATAATTTCAACCCAGTGTCCTAAGCCACCTTGGATGCCACTTCCACAATAAGTGTGCTGTTTTCAGCATCTTGCTCATGTTGCTCTCTTTTGACAATTTCTGATTTTCTCTTCTGTTATCTTTCCCACCTGGGCAATGGCCAAACCCCTCTCTTTTTATCTTCTTTCCAATTGTCAGACCATATCTTCAAGAGTCACTTGTTATGAATTAGCATATGCAAGCACAAACTGGGTGTTTGTCAGGCAACCATGTAGTTAAATGTATCTGAGGTTCATGACACAGATCTCCCTTTTTGGGTTATGCCTCAGCTTGTAGGCTGGGAAAATCACACAATAAGTTAAATGAGAAGAGGGCTTCTCTCTTTCATTTCATTAACATTCCCTGGGAGATATCAGTGAATATTGACATTGGAGTATAAAAAGTTATTATCTTAAAAGCTGACACCAGAATTTTTCTGGAAAGATGGAATGGTCTTTAAAAAGTGTGGAGTCTCTAAAAGCCTGACTAATGGAGGAGCACAAACAACAAAATAAAAAAGTTTTCTGAACTGCTCTGCATGAGGGGAAAAAAAAGAGTTTTCTTTGAAGAGAGGATGGGAGAGACTTTCGGAGAACAGAATGGGCAAACAAAGAGGCAGTAAGATAGGGAGAGCTTGGGATTAAGTGTAGAAAGGAGTCAACACAATTTTAAGAGCAAAAAAAAAAATACTCTCCTGCATTTTGTATTTATTGATTGATGATTATTGTGTGAGCCAGTAGTTCTCTAAGTGTGATCCCTGACTAGCATCACTAGCATCTCCTGAGAACTGGTTACAAATGAAAATTCTCAGGCCCCACCCCAGACCTGCTCAACCTTCGGATGCTGCTCAGAAATTGGTTTTAACAAGCCCTCCAGGTGATTCTGGTATGTGTCAAGTTTCAGAAACAGAGTAAATCTTCCCACTCCTCACCCTCCACATCAAATTGCAATTAATTTCTAGACATTCTGGATGCTTCATGGAATGTTGTTTGGAGGATCATTGTTGTTTTTGAGGCATTATTGGTGTCAGCACTGGGAGAAATAGGATTACTGGAGGTAGAGATGGAATAAAGGACAGAAAACCCTTAATTTAGTAAAGGGGTTTTCAGAAATGTTTGGACTTTCACAGGCCCCTTCGGGGGCTGGAGGGGATTGCAGTAGTGTCCCTGTGTTCTGGGGAGCAGAAAGGACCCACCACTTCCCACTCCTAACTCATGTTTAAGCCTCTAATACTCTTTCCTTGCTTCTCATTCTCCACAGATGACTTTGCTTTACACTTCACTGAGCAAAAGAGAATCACAAAGTGGCAACAACGTCATCCTCCTCCTTGATTCTAGAAACCCATGCTTTCGCCCACCTCGTTTTATTCCTGTCACAATGGAGGGTGGACAGCTCCATCTGTCAGCCCTTCAGATCTCTGTTTCCTGATTCCCCCTCAAGTATTCCACTCTGGAAGTCAGGGCTTCTCAACCTTGGCTCAAAGGATCCCCTGAAAAGCTTTTTAAGGTCACCAAGGCCAATGCTGCACTCCAGACAAGTTACCTCAGGATGTTTGAATGGGAGACTGAGGCATCAGTAGTTTTCAAAGCTTCCCAGGTCTTTCCAATGTGCAATCAAGGATTTGAGCCATTACCCTCTCTCTGGGCAATGAGTCCTTTTCCAGGTTTGTCTCCATCACCATAAGATTATGCCTACTCTCTCCTGTTTTAAAAAATTCTCCTTTGATGCTCATATCAGCATCTTGGTGTCACAGAAAGTTTCCTGACTGAAATGGTAATGCCTGTTACCTTCACTTCCTCACCTTGCATTACCCTGTGGCCCAAGCCCCACTTCTCTGGCTTCTTTTTCTAATAAAACAATCTTTTCTTGTTCCCTGGTTTATTGTATATTTTCCAAACACATGACCACTGTCTTTGCTTATCATTCAACTCATCAGCAGCTCTCCAAGGAGCTGATTGCTGCCTTCTTGAATCATCCAATGTAACTGCCTCTGTGACAGCATATTCTTCTAATTGCAGCTATGAAAATGGCAAGCAAGTTGGTTAAACCAGATACATAGAGTAATTCTTTGTTTTAATTGTATTTTATGGATTTCATAGAGAAGGAAAGAGGGAGAAAGAGAGATGGAAACATCAAAGATGAGAGAGAATCATTGATTAGCTGCCTCCTACATACCCCACACTGGGGATCAAGCATGCAACCCAGGCATGTGCCCTGATTGGCAATCTAACCATGACCTCTGGGTTCATAGGACAATGCTCAACCACTGAGCCATGCCAGCTGGATTACATAGAGTAATTCTTGACTCCACTTCTTCTTCACCTCCCATGTTTAATCTTTCTGCACTTTCTGTTCTAAGTCCAAAGTAGATCTCCAATCCATCTTCTCCTCCACTCCAGTGCTACCAATATAGTTTCTGTTTGGTATCTAAAGTTATCCCTAACTTAATATTTTCAAAATATTAGTTTGTCTCTATGCCTCAGTCTTTTCCATCCCTGTAAGTAACATAGCATTCACTCAGCTGCAGAACGCCTTCTATATGGTTAACAAGATGACTGTAAGCAGGAGTGTACCTTTGAACTGCACATGGCCCAGTTAACATGTTACCCGCAACCTTGAACAGCTATCACACAGATAGGTTATTTGGCACAAGATAATAGCAGTGGTGGGTGGGGATTATACTAGTAGAATTAGTTCAGTGCCATCTACTAACATTTGTGGGATAGATAATTCAAAGAAAAGGTCAGTAGGATCCAGGTTAATGTTACATAAAGTAGAAAACATTGTTCTTCATTTATTGTCTATGTCCAGATTAACCCTGATTCAAATGCACCTCTCACAAACAAGAGCCACTCAAAATTAGCAATACCTTTAAGTCATTTTGGAAGATTTTAAAAAGAAATGCATGTGGGGCAGATGATGTATGAAGTCTCCCACACTATATCAGATTTTACATGTTTCATTTCTTATTTCTCAGGATCTAAAAGTGGTTCCTTTCCATCACTGCTGCTGCCTCTGGAACTAAAATCAGTCCATGCCAGTGTGGAGGCAGAAGGATAGACATGGGGATGGGGAGAACATATTGTGTAGTAGGACTGAGTGTTTAAACTGAATTGATAAATTCTTGGACTTGGTTCAGTTTATTTAAGTAAAACTAGGTTAAACTGCAGCAGACAGAAAGAAGAATCAAAAAAGCAGCAAAGATTAAGTTGTGTTCCATTAAAACAAAGTTATATGTTTGCACATCTAGACTTAAGGCTTATGAAATTTGCATCCACTATGCATATAAACAAATTTATAGGATCACTTAGATCTTTCTATTCTTGAATTAGATAGTGAAATTAGTTACACTATGGACAGAGGAACCATTTTATTGTCTTTTTCTAAAGCCAGATTATGGATCTTAATATTTTTGAAAGTCAAGTTTCATAAGTCTATTTTGTTCATAGATCAATCACAAACACAAAGACCATGCCATAAAAATATAATTGAACAATTAACTAATTGTGCAACTTTAGGCAATCTTCCATTTTCCCTGGAATAAATGTATAGCAGCATTAATGTTATGTATACAGGTTTTGTTCTCATATACTTTAAGGACAAAATTCTCATTTTTTTCTGTCTTTTAATCGTGTGTGGGGGAAGTGTTATGTAGAAAAATATGTCTTCCACAACAACTCTGCTATAATTTCAAAAAAGAGAAACATTGTAACTATATGAATTGTTTTTAGAAAAACAGATGCCTGCCCTTTACCTTCACACCAAGGATTGAAGAGAATGTAGGTGTCGGTTTCTGAGTTCCGGCTGGTGCGGAGTATACCATAGGGGGTCCAGACAGCAACGTACATGCGGAATTTCCCCACAATGCACTCAGGGGAAGACTGGATGGACAACCGGACAGATCTGTCATTTCTGCTGATGACTTTGGCCCCCCATTTGCCACTTCGCAGCTCAGGAACGACGGGCACTGGGATGTAGGTTCCCTTGTTTTCCTGAGGGTAGCGCCCTATGCGAAGAAAGAACAAATGTAGTGTTCAGTATATTTCACAAACAAACCAATTTTGTCCTCCCTCTGCCACCTTACCGAAGAAGGTGGAAAATAATTTGCTGTATTACACTTGAAATCGTAAGAATTGGGTTGAATATCACTTCTACTTCCAACTAGCTACATGATGGTAGTCCATTTTCCTAACTTCTTTGAGGCTCAGATTTGTCATGTCTGGCTAAAAAAAAAAAATAACAATATGTATGGGAATTTTATTTTATTTTATTTTTTAAATACATTTTATTGATTTTTTACAGAGAGAAAAGGAGAGAGATAGAGAGTTGGAAACATCAGTGAGAGAGAGTCATGGATCAGCTGCCTCCTGCACGCCTCCCACCTGGGATGTGCCCGCAACCAAGGTTCATGTCCATGACTGGAATTGAACCTGGGACCCTTCAGTCTGCAGGCCGACACTCTATCCACTGAGCCAAACTGGTTTCAGCTGTATAGGAATTTTAATTGGTTGATTAATATGATACAGAAATTATAATCTGGAATGCAAAAACAAAAATGGAGTTTATAGAGTACTGTGAAGTTATCATTCCCTGAAATTCTGCCCTCTAAAAAGTTAGAATTGCTTTTTAAGGACATAAGGCAAATGTTTTATTTTTATTTCTATTCTATATGCAATTGTATTATCTGTTATGTTACCTATAATAGAATTATATGTATAGGTTGTCCTATGCAACCATGTCATACACAACCAAAACATGTGTTTATTGCCAGTCTTATTAACGACATAGGCTTGTGTCATAGGCTAGAATTCAGGCTTCTGAGGCAAATTATCTAGTTTTGAATCTTGGCTCTGCAATTTCCCTAGCCTTGCAACCTCTGGCAAATTACTTGACCTTTAAAAATCCCTCTTTCATTCTTTCTCTTCATCAATAAAGGAGGGTAATAATACTGTCTAAGAATGAAATAAAATAATACAAGTAAGATTCATAGTACATAATTCATCATGCACAACAACTTTTTAGCTGTTATTTCAATAGAAGATTAAATGTTGTTATATTTTACCATGTTTCCAGACTCTTCACACTTTATATATAAACTATCTCAGGGTAAATCTTATTTCTCTTTATTACTCTATGTAGTACCAAATTCTTATTTCATATGTTAATCTCATAATTATATTTTACCAATGGGCTCCTGAAAAATCAAAGTTTGATTGTACGTAGAAATTCAATATTCTTTAACTTACAGTTTAGTTTATAAGGTAATCAAATGCACCAATAATTTAAACTGAGGCAAAATTTTCAGTTATACTTATTTCCAAAATATATTCCATATTTGATTCTTCTTTACTTGAAGAAAATACATATCAGACTAAGTGTGTACATCATTTTGATTGTAAACAGAAGAAACTTCAAGAGCAAAACGTATTCACTTTGTTTTAAACAAAACATGTAGAGGATACTACGTTTAAACAAACAAAAATGATGCTTCAGGTTAGCATCTGCAATTGCTGAGGTCTTTAAAGTATTCTTTGGTCCATGAACTGTTGGGATAGAGCCTTCTGAGGCAGTGGTTGCATAAGTTACTCTAGTGAGATGCTTAATCTTAATGAAAATAATTTACACAGTGTAAGACAGGGAGAAAGATTAGAACCCCAGTGCTTTGCTGTGTTAGGGATGTCAGTTAATCACCACCCAGAATGAATGTTATTATAAATCTGATAAAGCTTTAAAAATGGTTTTCTGCCAAGAAGCGACAGTGTCTAGATGGTGTCCTTGGGGCTACAGGTCTCAGCTTCTGAGAAGCCTGCATGAAATTCTACCTGAAAAAGCTGATTGTTCCAAATGCACTTGCGCCCCCATATTTCCTGAGTGTGCTTCTCTCTGTGTATGGTCCACAGGGGGCTGAGGGCCCCCTTCCCTCACAGGCCCTCTGGACCCCTGTCATTGTTGAAATGCATGCATCAAAGGCAATCATGCCAGCTGAATAAGACCACAATTCATTTATTACAGCAGCTGCCAGCAGCTGTTGTCACGAAATACTAGCTTGGATTTAAAATACACAGTATTAAATAGGACATAAGTTTAGTACAAATAAACTTTTAGGGATAAAAATCTATATGATAATGACAGATGGAGATTTTTTTTAAGGATGAAGGAAATTTTAGAATGAATTACATAAGGACACTCCTTCGGCAATAGCAAAGAACTAGAACATATGTGAATGTGCCGTGTGCTGTGTACTATGATCCTCAGCATCACCTTTCTACTAACATCCACTTTTGTTGGGAACATTGAAATAACTAAGACAATTACTAGTTTACATTACTACATTTCAAATTGTGGCTTCAAAAACTCATATTAAATTTGACCTATCAAATTCACATGATACAAAAAAAAAAAAAGTTGGCTTTGAACCCAGACATGGCCTAATTCAAAGAATAGTTTGTTTGAACAATTTTCACTTATACAACAATATTGCCTACAGGTAGTATGTGCTAGGAGTTATTCTAAGTGCTAGGCACACAGCACGAATGAGAGACTCCTGTGATCATAGAAAGAGCCAGTCCCCGGGCTGTTTATTATGTGCCCATTACTGCTTCATTACTTACGACAAATTGCATATGTAGGGGATCAGTATCATTCTAGTTTGATAAAATAGAAAACTAAGACACAGGGCTGTTCAAGGTGATGCAGCTAGTAAGTAGTGGAATTGAGATTTGAACCCAGTCAGTATGGCTTGAGAGCCTGCGATGTTAGCCATTGCTCCTCAGCAGTTCTATGTGTAGAGAAAGCTTTGCAGTTCATGGGAACTATGCTCAAGTTATCACTTCACAGTTAGTTATTGGTGATGCTTTAGGCAGATTTCTTAATTATCTGAGCTTTCATCTTCTTGTCTCTTTGCATTTTAGTTCTGGAGATGGAAAGAAAAGAAATTTTAAAATATGATGGAAGGCCTGACTGGCGTGGTTCAGAGGATAGAGAGCATCGGCCTGCTGACTGAAGGGTCCTGGGTTTGATTCCTGGTCAGGGCACATGCCCGGGTTGTGGGCTCCATACCCAGTGTGGGGGATGTAGGAGGCAGCCAATTGATGATTCTCTCTCATCATTGATGTTTCTATCTCTCTCCCACTCTCCCTTCCTTTCTGAAACCAATAAAAATATATTAAAAAATAAAATCCTATATAATAAAGAGGTAATATGCAAATTGACCATCAGGCCCTTGCACAAAATGGCTGTCCCCATGTGGTCACAAGATGGCCAGCAGGGGTGGGCAGTTGATGGGGGACCAGGCCTGCAGAGGAGAGCAGTTAGGGGTGACCAGGTCAGCAGGAGAGGACCATTGGGGGTAACCAAGCTGGCAGGGGAGGGCAGTTGGGGGCAATCAGGCCGGCAGGGGAGCAGTCAGGCATCGATCAGGCTGCCAGGGGAGTGGTTATGAGGTGACCAGGCTGGCAGGCAGAAGTAGTTAGGGGCAATTAGGCAAGCAGACAGGCGAGCACTTGGGAGCCAGCAGTCCTGGATTGTGAAAGGGATCCCAGATTGGAGAGGGTGCAGGCTGGGCTGAGGGACTCCCCCTCCAGTGCACGAATTTCATACACTGGGCCTCTAGTATAATATAATGAAAGCTTTATGCCTGGCACACAGTATGGAGTAACTCAGGATGTATTTATTGCTTGGTGTTTGAAATAGGTCCTAAAAAGTAAAAATAGAAGGAAGAAGAGACCATTTTACCTGCTCTAGTTTTAAATCTGGAGAAAGGTTGGTGTCTCAGGGAAAGGGTGTTAGTCACCTTGTTCAGGGGATTGCTGTGGCCACGGGGAAAGCAGCCTATGACCTAAGTGTAGGTGTGGGCTAAGCACTCATCCCCTCTCAATTGAACCTTCACTTAAAATGCGGAGAATTCTGGTCATAGTTTGTGATGAGAAGGACAGCTCAATGAATGGCAGTTATCCCTGTTCTCTCTGGCTTTCTGATTTCTCTGCTCCAGGAGTTCCAGAAGCCAGGATGGGTTCACCACCTTCCAACAAATCTATAGAACCCAAATATGCTTTCAAAGGCCTATCCCAGATTTTTGGATGTATAGTAAATATTTCTGTCAGGAGAACTTATACAGGCAACAAACACATACACACTCATGTACACACACACACACACACACACACACACACGATGATGTTCATTATTAACCAAAAAGCCTTAATGATTCCAGAATTATCACAAAAGAATCACATGAGACCTGTACCTCACTCATAATTTCTGACTTTGTTAATCATTTATTGTCACTGTAATCTCCATTCATGTCCCAGAATAGAAGCTGGCTAACCAGAATCCAGGGGCCAGAGTAGTTTGCCACCTGTTTGTGTGAATAAAGTTTTATTGGGACATAGTCAGCTCATTCATTTGTGTGTTATTGTGCTAGAGCAGCAGAGTTGAGTAGCTGTCACAGAGACCATATGGGCTGCAAAGCCTATTTGTATTTAGTATATTTAGTATGTGGCCCTTACCATAAAACTTTGCCCACTTTGCCTTAGAGAATTTTACAGTTTACTTGTATGATTTATTATAGATACAGAAGTCTAAGACTCAGAAGAAAATACCATCACCTAGCTTTTCCTTCCAAAGAAAAAATTGTTATTAAACCAACAACAAACATCTGCACTATTATTAGGTCAACATTTAGTTTCCTTAAAACCTGTGAGTTAAATTCCTCAGTCTTGTTCCACTATACATAGCTAAAATATTCAACTTAATTGGTGTGAAAGCTGTCAAGGCCTTTCACATGGAGATGGAAATAAAGGGACAGGAATAAAGGTTTGTTTCCTTGGGTCCCTACGCAACCCTGTGTGGGAATTTTCATGGGTGGGAATCTGAGGCTCCATGCGGTTGTCACATGCAGGACATCATGTTACAGGGAGAGTAGGGGTAGGACTTGGACCAAGATCTCTGCACTGTGAAAGCTACTCTTCTTCCTCAGCATCAAGCTACTTCCACAAAGGTGAGGGGGAGGGTGCTGGAGGGATTATGAAGATGAAGGAAGCGAAGAGGAAAAGAATGTGGGAAAATCTGAAGGGATATGAGGCAAGAGGAGAGTGAGGGCATACACAATGGTGGATAGTAGATGTGTACATCAGAAAGAAGTTTGGATCCAAGGGCTTACCGACTGATGGTGAGAAAGCAGACCTGCACAGAGGGTCTCAGGGCTCCAAGGGAGCTGAGCTGGGAAGGTTTCTAGAGTGATGTTAGTGACTGGAGGGAGAAGGGGGAGCAGCACCAATGACAGGTCAGGCCACATGGCACCAGACCGGCATATGGAAACGAATCAGGAACAGGCAGTGATTACACTCATTCCAAGGGGAGAAAAAAAAATCACATCTGCAGGCCCTTTCATATTCACCGTATGGGAAAGCTGATTATTGATGTGAGACCTGACATGTCAATAGCACCTCAGGGTATTGTCGCCTGCTCTGTTACACCATGTTTAATTCTGAATATAATGATTTCAGTGGCAGCACGGGGGAAGGATTTGCCATGATTGAATTGTGAGTAAGGAAATGGTGACAGAGTAGTATTTCATTTCACTAAAGAGCCCTTCTTACCCCCAGGACGTGGCATGTTTAAGAAACCACAATCGGGCTGCACTCTGGAACACCCATCTATCAACATCCATGGCTGCCTATCAACTGTCCTGAACTAGCTTGGGCAAAGCCTGCTGTACTCAGGTGACCATGTGCACACATTTGCTGAGGTGTATAATACCTAGAGAGAGGTTTTGTTTTCTCCAACCCCAAATTGTGTAATTTTAGTGTTTAAAAAAATCTGATAAAAAATAGAAGCATGAAATTTAATATCTCCAAAAGATCCTCATTTAATTTTTAATAATATAGACTACTAAACATGAAAAAATATGATTACCAATTACCTTTTTTTTTCATACTTATCTAAAATTTGGTGCCATTTTCCCAAGTGACCTAGAAATTAACATCTACTTTTAGATTAAATGCTGGTTTTAATCTGTAAATTATTTTTGAGGCCACAGAAATACTACTAGTATTTATTAGTAAGGCAAAATCTGCCTATATTGAAATATCCTCATGCTTTCTTTAATTGCACTCTCTCCTTACACATGAATAAAGAGAAATGCAACTACTTTAGCTCCTTACCCCCTCTTCCTGCCCACCCACCCCCAAGCCTGGAATCAGACAAAAGATGGTGAAAATATTTTATTCCTTTAAGATTTTATTCATGTCTCAATAGGCCTGAGATTTTTAATGGCTTCTTCACATTTCCTTCAAGTTAGTAGGGGAAATCTACCTCCAGCTCACACTCAGCTTTATGTGACTTTGGGGAAAATCCACTCTCAAACATTCACTTCATACCTGATAACCCAAAGCTTTACATAGGTAGTAACCTACATAGGAATCTGTTGCATTTTACAAATTAATTTTTTATTCAATTGATGGCTTTGCAATATTTTCACATTAAAAACACAATATCCTATGTGGTTATTAGGTTCCCAGGATGGCCACTGATTAGAATATATGATGATCAATACCGCTGAATATTGTTGCTAATAGAATGATTCGGACTTCCCCTTGCTCATGTCTAGAACCTAGAAAGACATACTCAACATGGAGAAATAGGTCCCAGCACCTGACAAACACACACCTGTCAGTCACTTCCTTCTGATGCTCTGACATGAAGAAGCTCCTACATCAGGGCACCCCGATTTCCTTCATCTCATGGGCATCTCAACTGTAAATCAAGTGGTCATGATTTGTGGTCTCCCTATTATACTTAGTGATAATAACACTTCTGGATGTGCAAGTCTAAATTAATCACCAGAAAACCCCAAACAAAACATTTCCCCTTATTTACTTAGACATCTATTTTTCTCATTGAATTGAATTAAAGATATTTTCTTTTTTGTCCTTATAGCCCCATAGGATGTCACAATGCCTTACACCAAATGGGTGCCCAATAAATGTCAATGGGACTGGACAGAACCTTTTGTGGATGTCCAGTCCCATTAAACACATCCCAGAGACTTTAGAAGGCCCAAGAAGAGATGCCTGCAGCAGGCCCACCATCACTCCAACTGCCCTTCACACAAAATAAAAAATTCTAGTTCTAGACTTTTTCTTTCAGAGGGTGTTTTCCATTCAGATATAAATACTTTTAAGCTGAACTCTGACTCCACCTAACTGCAGATTTTCTTTAATAGTGAATTCTTATAGAAGGATTATCTCCAAGGAACTCATGAATATGTCATGTCTCCAGCTGGTAAGGTAAATTTTATGATGTTCATTCATTTTTCCATTTGATTCATTTGTTTTTATCCCCAAGACGCACCATTCATGTTCAAAGTAATCAATCTATTTCCAAATGGGCCCTGCAAGGGTTTCTGTGACAGCGTGATGCATTGGGCAGAGCTGGAAGCACGAGGCAGTGCCTTGTGAAGGGAAACAATCTTGTTTCACCAGCCCCAGGATGGAATGCAAATGCAGAGACCAGGATGGAAGAGGTCTCTACAGTTTTTAGAAACATCAGGTTACTAACAACAAAGACCAACAACACCAAAAATAGAAACAATCAAAATGGCACAGAAATCTCAGATGACAGCAACAAAGAGGAGAGAAACAAAAATGGTTAAGCAAGTAATTTAGTAACGACCTCCGGAACCCGCCCTTTCTATTTCACCCCTTATTTTGTATAGATGTGGATGTATAGACATAGATACATGGATATATGTCTAAACATAAGTGATGTTTCCTAAAGGAAGAAAGCTGCCTGGTGCTCTTATTCTGTGGCTCCAGCAAACTGGGGAAGGAAGAGAAAGCTTCTTGAGGAAGGGACTGAGTTTTAACTTGGTATATCTAGTGGCTTGCATGATGCTTGGATCATAGTAGGTGCTGAATAAATACTGGTAGTTGGTAAATTGAAAGTAGGTATTTTTAAGGTGTCTTGCCTACCTTGATTTTATTTCAGTTTTCTTTCAATCTTACCTCATTTTTTTGCATGTATCTGTCCAATATTTTCAACACCATTTATTGAAGAGACTGTCTTGACCCATTGTATGCTCTTGCCTCCTTTGTCAAGTATTAATTGAATAAAATGACTGGTTTCGATTTCTGGATTTTCTGGGTTTTTTTGTGTGTGTGTGTTTTTTTTTTTTTGCTTTGTTTTGTTTTGTTTTTGTTAATTCTCACCCAAGAATATTTTTTCATTGATTCTTAGAGAGTTGAAGGGAGGGGAGGGACACACAGAGAGAAACATCAATTGGTTGCCTCCCACACACGCCCCAACCAGGGCTGAGAATTAAGCCTGCAACCAAGGTATGTGCCCTTACTGGAATGGGACCCAGGACCCTTCAGTTCATGGGCCGATGCTCTATCCACTGAGCCAGATTGGCGAGGACTACCTCATTCTCAAAACCTTTTTGGAGTAGGGTATAATTTTGTGGAATATATATAAAACCAGCACTGTGCTAGACTCTGCGAATGATTCAGGAAAAAATAATAAAGTGACTGCTTGATGCTGACCATCCTCTTGAAAAGCACATGTCTTTGATGGCCAACCAAGGCCATAATCTGGGTATGAAGTGATGAGACCCTGGCTCAGGTGGCTGCCAACAGAATGGAGAGGAAGGAAAGGACAGGAGATAACAATTTCAATAGCACTGAGATAAGACTTTCTTCATCTGTGAAATAAAACTGTAGCACTCCTCTGACAAATTTGGCTCACATTTGAAATGTGCCCACAGTATGCCAGGTTATAGCCGGGATTATTGGCCTGAAGAGCAAGGTGTGGTGGGGGATTCTGAAACATAAATTTCACAACTGGAGGGTGTAGTAGAAACCCAGAAACTGCCTACAAAAGTCAGAAAGACCCCTCAGAGAATGTGGCTTTGAAATATGATCTTAAAGGTGGACAAGGCGGGGAGGAGCCTTACAACGGAAGGAATAACGCAAGCCTGGAGCCTAAGGGAACGAGGAGACCCCCAGGACACCTGTGGCAAGAGAAGCAGCTGACTTGGACAGGAAAGCCCAAGGGACCTTAGATGCTGTGCAGAGGTGTTTCGGCTGCATCCCAGGAGGGGCTGGAAAAGAGGCAGGAGCCACTGAGACGTTCTAAGTGGCCTATGAGAAGTGCCTTATGTCAGAAGATCATTCTGGCTGTAGGATGGAGGGAGATCAGAAGGGGGAAAGAGCAGAGTCAGGAAACCAGTCAGAAGCTCCTGAAGTTTTCAGGCGAGACCTGCAGTGCCCCCAGAAGGATAATGATTGGCTCTGGCAGGAGGTAAGTGGAGGCATACAGGGTAGAAGCAGGGAGCTGGGTCAGAAATGAGATGCTGGCTCTGAGTGAGAGGAGCTGAGCCAAAGATAAGCTTAGGTTTGGTTCATACTTCACTAAAGAGGTTGTGAGTGCCTACTAGCTGCCAGGCACCGTTTTAGATGTCGGGCATTCAGCCACGAAAAAAAGCAATCTCTTCTAACCTTAGGAGTCAGGACTACTAGTAAGCTGAAAGACTGGAAGAGCATGCTGCTTTGAAGAGTTTGCCCCAAAAATTAGGGACTGATGTGGTTAACCACTATGCGGATTTACTCAATGAAGCTGGTGTTCTGGAAATTCCCTTAACTACATCTTTGTGTAACTTCATTTGAGAGAAGACAGAATATCTTTAGTCTTCAAGAAAAAAATAATTAATATCAAATCTCTACCATTTAGACAAACTTGGTTATAAACATAACACTACATTGTGAATTTGTTCATAGTACTGATCCAATTTCTAGGGAAAAGGAGGAACAGGAGTTAAGATGATTTTGACTTGAGTTCCAGATTGTACACTGTGGACTAGTAACTGGTCTGTGTTTATCTAGTGTGTCAACTGACTGCCTGGTTGCTTTCTGATCCAATGCCCACACCTTCCAGAACCTTCTTTTTGGTTTCATAAGAAGTGCCATTCCCAGGCTCCTTTACCCTCTGGCTTTTACTTAGTTTAGCCAGTGATGGGCTTTGGAGGCCAGGAGTGGGGGGAGACACCAAGGTGAGTCCTCTTCTCTCTCTGCTTCCTGAGAACCCAGGTCTCCTCGGTGCTCCCCTGCTGTGGCTCCAGCTCTTAGCTGGGTTCTGGGTTTTGGTGGGCCCTCTCATCCATGTGCCTCCTGTTCCAGGTGTGGTGGCAGTTTTTTTCTGTTACTAATTTCCAGCTGGCTTCACTGTGTCACCTTCTTAGTTGTTCTCTCACCAGCATAAGCAATTCCTTTGTATAGACTTCTGTTGATTATAAAACTAGAGGAATTTTTATTTTATTGTCTGGACCCTGCAATGTGTCAGATATTGTACTAACACTCTATTTTGACTTTAAAAATTATATCCATTTTCTATCTGGGGACACTAAGACCCAGAGAAGTTAGTAATTGGCTCCAGGTTACATAGCTCTCAAGTTGTCGAACAATGATTTGAACCCAAGTCTGTTCGGGCCAGCAGTCATGATTAGGGACACTAATGAAACACTCAGTCTATTTTCACTATGGTATGTAAAATGGCAATTATAAAAGATGAGAATTAAATAATAATATATTTGAAGGCCATATCATGAACTGAACAAATTATTATTATGCTCATTTTTATATGGGGTCTGTGGTCACAACAGCAAAGAAGACTTACTACACCTATTTTGTTTTTATTTCTGAACCACGTGAGTAGTAAAGAAGGGTCTGGGTTTGTGCTACAGGCAATTATTGAGCACCAAACCCAAATTGAAGATGGCTACAGAGCAGCCGCAACCTGTATGCAGGTGCTCCCAGCCACGGGGGGATTTACTTCTCAATTACAGAGCAATATACTTAAAAACCAACTGAAGCAAAGCTGATCAGAAATGTAATATGTAAGGAGCATTGAAGAATCCACACAAGGACTGGTCAGAGGAACGTAGTCGAGGAAAGGAAAAGCCCCCCTTGAGCAGGTGTGATGGTTAAGAGGCTGGCGGATATCATGGCTGTAACCTTCCCTCCCCCTGGGAGTGTAGGCTCTCAACCCCTTGCTGGGATCCCAAATCCAGAACAGCAAAGACTGAAAGGAGAGCCCACTTAGCACTGGGCTGAGGGAACCAGGGGGATTCTGTCTGCCTGAGATACTTGGATCGCACCTTCTGAGTGAAGGAGCACCCCTGATGTTAGCAGTCCCAGCTTAGTAAGTTTGCTCTGGGCTCCGACTGCTGGAGAGGCTGCACTGCCATGTTTGGGCCTAGGGCAGGGGTGGGCAAACTTTTTGACTCGAGGGCCACAATGGGTTCTTAAACTGGACCGGAGGGTGGAACAAAAGCAACTTGACCATGTTAGCACTCTCATCTTGGGCTGCTGGTGGAGGAGCGGAGGGGAGAGCAAGAGAACCTTCTACTCTTTCGGCTCTGCAGGCCGGATAGAATAGCCGAACGGGCCGAATCCAGCCCGCGGGCTGTAGTTTGCCCACGGCTGGCCTAGGGGAATGGTCTCCAGTCACACCTAGCAGTGACATTGAGGGACCCTCTACTTTCTTGAAAAGCAACGTGCAGAGCCCTAGTTAGTGATTAAACTGTTTGGCTTGGGGAAAGGAGAAAGGGCTGTCCCACCTGGAACACAAGGTCGGAATCCCTCCCCCCTCCTGTGGAACTTCCCAGTCTGTCCTGTCTGGCCGGGTCAGTGGCATGGGGCAGTGACACAGGTCTGGAATTTTTGGACTATCCTGAAGAGTTCAGAGCCCAGGTGGAGCAGGGAATTTTGGTTCTCACTTTGCTGACACCAGCTGAGGAGAGAGATCAGAGTCCTGTAAGGGGCTGATTTTCTACCCTCTCCTGCTTGGTTTGGTGGCAAGAGATCACTGGTACCACTCAGAGTTGGGATTTTTGGATTCTGTCCCCCAGAAGGCAACTCTTTGGCTATACCACAGGAAGGCTGTTCTAAGCTTCCTGTGAGTTCAGCCAGGCAGCCTCTGGAAGAAGTAAAACCAGTCTCTACCCCCTGCAGGCTGTAAATATCATCCCCAACATGAAACTGTTTGGTTCAGCTCTGTGAAGTCCTGAATACCCCCACTGGGGGCAGTTCTGTGCAGATTAGAGAGGAACTCAGACCAGGACATTCAAAGCATGAGAGCCCACTTAGCACTGGAACCAGGAGGAAGTGTTTACCCCTCTTGCGGATTGGGCAGGCAACATTCTGAATCAGAGACTCTTTTAATCTATCCCCTTGAGCCCAGGGCAGCTGAACTTGCTCATGCAGAGGAGACTGCAGGCTGTACCCAACCTGAACCTACAGCAAGTCCCCTGAAGAAGAAGCAGAGTTAGAGTCTCTGAAGCAGAGACTAATTTCCTCTAAGTGAGTGCCTTTGTAATCTCTAAGTAGGGGGCCCACTGGGCAGAGCTAAGCTAGCCTGAGTTTATCCTAAAGATCTTTGGAAGGCCCAGGAAGAAGACTCAGGGTGAGGTGGGCTAACTTATAGGTGGGAACAGACCTCAGGGAGCCTCAGTCCAACCACAGATCTCCCCACCAGCTCTAAGCTAAAAGTAGCTGATAGATTTTACTTGTAACTGGCCTTGGACTGCCTGTGTATAGTTACCACTCTGTTCACTCTTTGTGTCTATGTCTTCTAAACTTGTGTGTTCATGGGAAGGTTAGGGTTAGGGCTAGGTTTGAGCATCAACCCATGAACCAAGAGGTCATGATATTGATTCCCAGTCAGGGCACATGCCCAGGTTGCAGGCTCAACCCCCAGTAGGGGGCATGCAGGAGACAGCCTATCTAGGTTTCTCTCTCATTAATGTTTCTAGCTCTCTATCTCTGTTTCTTTCTCTTTCTCTAAAATCAATAAAAAATTAAAAACAAACAGGAGGATAGTTTAAAGACAATATGAAACACAACAATATGTGCATCATAGGGGTCCCAGAAAGAGAAGAAAGCAAGCAAGAGATAGAGAACCTATTTGAAGAAATTACAAATAACTTGCCTAGCTTGGTGAAGGAAAAGTCACACAAGTTCAGGAAGCACAGAGAGTCCTAAACCCAAAGAAACCCACACCAAGACACATCATAATGAAAATGGTCAAGGTTAAAGACAAAGAAAGAATCTAAAGGCAGAAAGATTAAAAACAGTCACTTGCTTACAAGGGAGTTCCCATAAGGCTGTCACATGATTTCTCAACAGAAACACTTCATTCAGGCCAGAGGGATTGGCATGAAGTATTCAAAGTAATGAAAAGTAAGTACCTGCAACCAAGACTGATCTATCTAGGAAGGCTATCATTTAAAATATAAGGCAAAATAAAGTGCTTCCCACACAAAAGAAGAATAAATAAGTTCATTAACACCAGAGCATCATTGCAATAATTGCTAAAGTGACTGCTATAAAAATAAGAATAAAGAAAGAGAGAGCAAGACAGACAAAGAGGAACATAGGCATAAAGAAAATACATTGCAATAATAAAGACCTATCAATAATAACCTTACATGTAAATGGATTAAATGTTCCAATAAAAAGATATAGGTAGATGAATGAATAAAAAATATGACAAATATATGTGCTATCTATAAGAGACCCATCTCAGAACAAAAGATTCACACAAAATGAAAGTGAAGGGATAAAAAAGTTTCTCATGCAAATGGAAACAAAACAAAAGTGGAGGTAGCAATATTTATATCTGACAAAATAGACTTCAAAACAATGGTCATAACTGAAGACACAGAAGCTCACTACATAATTCTAAAGGGATCATTCCAACAAGAAGTTATACCATGTTTAACATATATGCACCCAATATAGGAGCACTTAAATATGTAAAAATCACTTGGTGGACATCATGAGAGAGATTGACAGAAATGTAGTCATAGTAGGGGATTTTAACACCCCATTGCTCTTCAAATGAAAAAATCAACAAAGAAACAGCAACCTTTAACAACACACTAGATCAGATTATTTAATTGGCATTTATAGACCATTTCTTTCTAAAGCAGCAGAATACACATTCTTCTCAAGTGCACATGGAATATTATAAAAGATAGACCATGAATTAGGACACAAAATAAGACTTAACAAATTGAAGAAAATTTAAATCATTTCAAACATTTTCTCAGATCCCAATGGCATAGAAATCAACCATGATAAAAAAGCTCAAAGATATTCAAACACATAAAGAATAATAACATGTTATTAGAAAATGAAAATGTATGAGATCAAGGAATAAATTAAAAAATTACCAAGAAGAGACAAACGAAAAGGAACACACAACAACCCAAGATTTATGGGGCACAGTGAAAGCAGTCCTGAGAAGAAAGTTCATGGCATGATAGGCCCACTTAAAAAAAAAAGGAAAAATCTCTAATAAACTACCTAATTCTACAACTAAAATAATAGAAAGAAACCAACAAGAAAATCCCAGAGTAAGTAAAAGGAAGGGAATAATAAAGATCAGAGTTGAAATAAATGACATAAAAACTAAAAAAAACACACAACACACACACACACACACACACACACACACACACAAAAGATCAATAAAGAGATGTACAGGCCAATATTTCTGGTGCATATAGATGCTAAAATCCTCAATGTAATATTAGCAAATTGGATCCAGCAATACATTAAAAAATTCATATATCATGACCAAGTGGGATTTATTCCAGGGATGCAAGGATGGTTCAATATTTGAAAATTAATAAAAGTGATTTACCACATAAACAAAATGAAGGATAACAATCATCTCAATAGAATCAGAAAAAAACATTTGACAAAATCCAGTACCAATTTATGATAAAAAATCTCAGCAAAGTGGGTATAGTGGGATCATAGGACAAATCTACAGTCAACATCATATTCAATGGGTAAGAACTAAAAGCATTTTCCTTAAGATCAGATATAAGATGGGTGTTCTCTTTCACCACTCTTATTCAACATAGTACTAGAAATTCTAACCATAGTAGGCAGACAAGAAGAATAAATAAAGGCATCCAAATTGGAAAGAAGGATGTAAAACTGTCATTATTTTCAGATGACATGATATTGTATATAGAAAACCTAAAGACTCTACCAAAAAAATTACTAGATCTAATAAATGAATTCAGCAAACTTGTGGGATAGAAAAATCAATATCCAGAATTTGATGGCATTCTTACCCACTAATAATGAACTCTCAGAAAGAGAAACTAAGAATACAATCTTTTTTACTCTTGCAACAACAACAAAATAAAGAACATAGGAGTAAATTTTATTCAAGGAGGTAAACTATAGGACATTGAAGAAATAAATTGAGGAAAATACAATTAAGTGGAAGCACATACCATGTTCATGGATTTGAAGAATCAACATAATTAAAATGTCCATACTACCCATAGCAAGCTATAGTTTCAACACAATTCCTATTAAAATACCAATGCATCTTTCAGATATCTAGAAAAAATATTCCAAAAATTTATATGAAACAAACACACACACACACACACACACACACACACACACACACACAAAAAAAAAACAAAAAAAACAAAAACAAAAAAAACACAAAAAAAACTCTGAATAGTTACAGTAATGTGAAAGAAGAGCAAAGTTGGAAGGATCACAATACCAGATACCAAACTAAACTACAGTGTAATTATAATCAAAACTGGCATAACCACAGGCATATAGACCAATGGAATAGAACAGAGAGCCCAGAAATCAATCTACACTTTTATGGTCAATTAATATTTGAGAAAGGAGGCAATAGCATACAATGGAGTAAAGACTGACTATTTCAATAAATGGTGATGGGAAAATTGCACAGGTACATGCAAAAAAAAATGAAGCTAGATCAACCAACTTACACATTAAGAAAGACTTAAATGTTAGTCATGCAACCATAAAAATTCTAGAAGAAAACACAAGCAATAAAATTTCAGACATTTCTCAAAGCAATATTTTTGCTGATATCTCCAAGGACAAAAGAAATTCAGTAAAAGATAAACAAATGGGACCATTACAAACTAAAAAGTTTCTGCACAACAAAAGAAACCATCAACAAAAGGAAAATAGAACCCAATGTATGGGAGAACATATTTGGCAATGATACATCTGGTAAGGGGTTGATTTCCAAAATATATAAATAACTTACACAACTCAAACAACTAAAGAATAAGCAAAGGACCTAAATAGACACTTCTCCAAAGAGGACATACAGATAGCTAATGGACTTATAAAAAAATGCTCAAGGTCACTAATCATCAGAGAGATGCAAATTAAAACTACAATGAAGTACCACCTCATACCTGATAGAATGGCTACTATTAATAAATTAACAAACAATAAGTGTTGGCTAGAATGTAGAGAAAAGGGAACCCGAATATACCCTTGGTGGGAATTCAGACTGATGCAGCTACTATGGGAAGCAGTATGGAGTTTCCTAAAAAAAAAAAAAAAAAAAAAATGGAACTGCCTTTTGATCCAGTGATCCCACTTCTGGGAATATCACCTAAAATGCAAGAAACACCAGTCAGAAAGAATATATGCACCCCTGTGTTCATAGCAGTGTTATTTACAATAGCCAAGATCTGGAAAGAGCCCAAGTGCCTAATAGCAGCTGAGTGGATAAAATAGCTGTGATACATTTACACAATGGAATATTATGCTGCTGCACAAAGGAAGGATCTCTTACCCTTTGTGAAAGCATGGATGAACCTGGAGAATATTATGCTGAGTGAAATAAGCCATCCAGAAAGAGATAAATACATGGAATCTAATAAACAAAATAAACTAATGAAATGGGCAAGATAGAACCAGACATATGGAAACACAAAACAGACTAGTGGGTTCCAGAGAGGAGGGGGATGGTGGTGACTGAATAATGGCAGTGAAGGGATTAGCCAAAGAACATATTTGCATACCCAATGGACACAGACAATAGTGTGGTGAAGGCCAAGAGAGGGGGAGGTGGGCCCTAAGTGGAGGGGATCATGAGGGGGGAGTAGGAGAGAGGTTATCTGTAATAGCGTCATTAAAAAAAACTTAATAAAAATATAAATAAGTATAAAGCTAACCCAAAACAGAAACAAAAAATTATTGAGCACCATGTAGCTGCCAGCCACAGTTCTAGATACTGAGAACACAGCAATGTCAACACAGATATGTTCATAAAGCACAATATTTTCATAGAGCATAAATGTGAGCTGATATGACCTGTTTACCTCTGTGGAGGTAAACAGTTACTAAGCAAATACATATATATTATGCAAAATGGGGATGAGTGCTATGAAAAAATAAGGTAGCTTAAGGGGACAGAGATTGATGAGGGTGGGTGTGCTCATGGGGAGAGAGTGGCCAGAGTAGGATATTCTGTTAAAGTGACATTTGAACAGTGATGTAAGGGAAGTGAGAAAAATGAGCCCTGTAAACAGGGGGTAGGGGGTGGGGGAGAGCACTGCCGTAAGTGCAAAGGTCCTGAGGAAGGCAATACTTGGCATACTCAAGGAGGTCGATGTGCCTGAGCAGAGGGAACTAAAAGGAGACCCATAGGGGATAAGGTCAAGGAAAACCAGGATATCAAGTCAGGTCTTGTAGGCAGCCTTCAGGACTTTGGAATTTATTCTGATTGATTAAAGTAGTCACTAGAAAAGAGGCATGGACTACATTAAGTTATTTTAAAAACCACTTTAAACCACTATGCTTGCCAGCTGTGAGCCTGGCTTCTGGCTGAGTGGCACTTGCCCTGTGGGAGCACACTGACCACTAGGGGGCAGCTCCTGCATTGAGTGTCTGCCCCCTGGTGGTCAGTATACGTCATAGCGAGTGGTCTTTCTGCCGTTCAGTAGATTTGCATATTAGCCTTTTATTATATAGGATGTTCATAGTTGCTTCATGAGCTGATTTGAAAGCATCGTGAAAAGAACTATACTCAAACCTGGTTTCCATAAGTGACATACCTCAATTTCATAAGTGAATATGAAGACCTTATTTAAACATAAGGCTGTAAAGGGACCATATCCTAGGCTGGACCGTTAATCCCAACTAGGGACATCTTGGATGAGAAGGTGACTGTTCATCATATGTCCCCAAGGCCTTGGCTTATATTTCTATCTTCCCATGTTCCCTCCAGTTACTTGTTACCTACTGATTTCTTTCTTTCTTTCTTTCTTTCTTTCTTTCTTTCTTTCTTTCTTTCTTTCTTTCTTTTAAAATAAAGGTCATTGCTGAATATAATATTTATAGACTGAAGGGGTCTAATTCTGCCTTCCATTAATGACACCCAAGTCCAATCCTTTGGAAAATGACACAGATAGAGAATTTTGTCTGAAACTTCTGTCACTGCTCTTAAACTCCAAAGTTTAACTCTAGGCTTGAAACATGTACTCTGAAGTTTCACATTACCTTCTGAATAGCCAAATAATCCTTACTTTGGGTCTTCCTCTAGGCCTGCCTTCCCCAGAAGCTTCTGGTCACCCAACATCTCCACACTGCACCCCATAAAAACAGCCATTTGGTAACTCATCTTAAGGGAACTAGTCTCAGTTAACAGCTAATGACAAGAATCCAGTAAATCCATGATTGCTAAAATTTTAATATCTGATAAGATGAACTGTACTTTCTCTCACATCCATATTTAACCCCTGTTAAAAAGAATTCCTTAATATATTAAATGAATGATTACTATAGTTTAAATCCATTCATTGCATACAATTTGAAGAGGGATATGGGTTCCCATTCAGTGGACCCTATATCCTTCCCAAACCTTTCCAGATTCCCAGGAAGGTGCCAGGCCAGGAATACTAGTAATGAGGATTTGAATTCCACTGATCCCTCCTTGAGGGAAGAGATTAGGTATGAGGAGCTCAGTTAAGGTATCATTATATTTGTACAAGTCATTGTCATTATGTCTAATATCAAAATAATGAATATTTGTTGTTTTAACCCATTAAGATTATGATCATTTGTTATGGTAGCAATAGATAACTAACCCAAAGAGAAGGCACACTTTGGCATGTTGTGAAGATTTCCTACAAGTTATTTTATGAATGCTGTTACTATAGATCTTATACTCACTCAAATCTCCTCAGGTATGAATTAAGAAAAACTTCAAGGATGAAAAATGTTATGAAGTTCAGGGGTCTTGGTCAGGGGTCCTCACGGGCATATCAAGGAGCAGAAACAATGGTAAGGGATATAAACCTACATTAGATTTGGCAATACTGAAAGGAGGTAAACATAGCAATGACTATGCCTCGAGCCCATATATTGATTTCTAAATGTCACTTTCTATTAAAAAGGAGCAGAACTCCTTGGAGAATCTGTTTTCAGGACTGGGGTGGGTAAAGCATAAAATGAGCCTGAAACACCTTGTTGTTCCAGAAAATAAAGAAATAAATATTCTGAAGCCAATTAGAAGAGTTTCCAACTGGCAAAATCTAGGACAATTTGAACAACAAATTAATTATAGTAATTTGATGTAATTTAAGTAAGCCATTCAATTAAAGAAAAATTATGAATTCATGCTTATATCAATCTATTATCCTATCATAAAAATTTGGTGATGAATAACATAATCTCATAGTATCAAGGTACTTTCGAATAAATCACTTGTCAACTACAAAGGGAACAGAGAGTAATTCTTCAGTGCAAAATCCTGACAGACATCACTGTGTTGGGTTCTGTGATGTGCTACAAAGCTTCCTCGAAGAAAGACAGACTTGCACCAAGTTGCTGGCAGTGATGCCAGAATCTGGTCCTCAGTGGGTCAGCCCTCGTTGGGAATTGCTTTAGCTAAGGTAAACTGCTTCATCCAAGACTTCACCTCATTCTACAGGCATCTCACATCCAATGGATGAACACCATGGAGGTACAACAGCCAGTCCTCTAGCTCTCACCCAGAATTCTGAAGAGCCATCCCTGCTCCATAGCCCCTTCTGTCGTCTTTGTTGGGACTTCATCATAGCTCAACTTATCTCTCCCTTTGCCAATTTTGCTTTTGTCCATAGGGATTTATCCTAAGAGCAATCCCTAATCATCTTTTAAAAAATATATATTCTATTGATTTTTTACAGAGAGGAATTGAGATAGGGAGTTAGAAACATCAGTCAACTGCCTCCTGCACACTTCCCATTGGGGATGTGCCCGCAACCAAGGTATGTGCCCTTGACCGGAATCAAGCCTGGGACCCTTCAGTATGCAGGCTGATGCTCTATCCACTAAGCCAAAAATGGTTTTAGCCCTAATTATCTTCTTGCATGCTAATTTTAAAGCTTATTTCCTGGGAATCCCAATTGCTATATCCATATAACCCCCAATATAATGGCATTTTGAGGTGGGGCCTTTGGAATGTGATTAGGTCTTGAATGAGTTAGTGCCTTACAACAAAACAGACTCCAGATAGCTCCCTTACTCCTTCTGCCATGTGCGGACATAATAAGAAGACAGCTATCTATGCCATCTATGAATCAAAAATAGGCTCTCACCTTTATCTTAGACATTCCAGCCTACAGAACTGTAAGAAAGAAGTGGCTTTGTTTATAAGCCACCTAGAATATTATATTCTGTTATAGCAGCCCAAAGAGACTAAGATACCAACCTATAACACTGTTTGATCAAATGATCAAAGTTAACATCAGCAGTAATGAAATCTGTAAAAAATTCTGTGTAACCAGATAGGATTTAATGAGAAGAACACAGCATCACTTCTGCATTATTACTGCCAAAGATACATAACCTGATTTTAATCATGAAGAAACAGAAAAACCCCAACTGAGGGGCATTCTGCCTTATAACCTTCACAGATGTCAAATAATAAAAGCCAAAATAAAAGACTATTAAACTCTCCTACACTGAAAAAAAAGAAAGAAAAAAAAAGAAAGAAAAGAAACACACACACACACACACACACACACACACACACGAGACATAACAACAAAATGCCATATTGATACTGGATCCATGGACTGGATCCTCTTGCTATCAAGGACAATATTGGAAGAACTTTTGAAACTCAAATGGGGCAACTGAATGACTGGTTCCTATGATGTGCACTGACCATCAGGGGGCATGGCTCAATGCAGGAGCTGCCCCAGGTGGTCAGTGCACTCCCACAACAGAAGTGTCACTCAGCTGACTGATGGATGCCAGATGCAGGGCTCATAGCTGATGAGCGCCACTGTGGTGGCATGAGCCTCTCCTGATCAGGACTGACTGAGCTTGTGCCAGGGGCAGGCACAGTGGGGCCAGGATGAACAGGAGAAGCAGGCAGGAGCAGCAGGCAGCATTGGATTGCTGGTTTCAGCACAATATCCTCAGGCCACGCTGAGGAACCCCACCCATGCACAAATCCATACACCAGGTTTCTAGTAACATATAAATGTTACCCTGATTTTGATGGTTATATAACAGAGTGTCTTTGCACTAAAGTATTCAGGGATGATGGGACATCACATTGACCCCTCTCTAATGATTCTGCCCTCCTTTTTTTTTTTTTTTTTTAACTATCAGTGATATAGGTCTTTAGTGGGAGGAGGGAGGCACACAATCATTCAGTTCACAGCAATGTCTCATCTCTCTTCTTCATCCTCTGTCTCTGACAAGGCCTTCAGTTTGTCCTGCCCATACAGTACCTTAACCAAGTTTCTTAGTATGAGCAACATATTTTGAGCTTTCTCTCATTGGAACACCAATATCAATTCTTCAAAAGTATGTGCCTAAATGTATCTTCAGTTTCTCTGTATTGGGGAACCTTCTATCTCAAAAAGGGTATTCCCTCTCAAGAAGCATCAGCACTGAAAGAATATAGAACTAACTGGTGAGAAGCAGGACATCAATGAGGAGCACAACCTGTTGCATAATAATGCAAATGCAATCCAAAATCCAAGGCTGAAGAAATCGATATGCTTTAGGGGGACTTAGTAAATCAATGAAACAGGGATGATTTAGCACCCACAAGACCAGCTTTACCGTACCATATAAATCTACAGGAAAGAAGGCAGAGAGAAAACTTCTTTCTACTTTCTGAAGATGATTATCTTATACCAGTACAAGTGCCCTAAATAATCAAGACTGTGATTTTTTTTTTTTTGGAAAATTTATCTTGATAGTTATAAACACAAGTGCTGTCTTTATGAATCATTTTTATTTTTAAAATCTGGCTAACACTCCACTCAAGTGACTTTGACATGTATAAAGCAATTTGTTTCACAAACGTGAAAGTTAGAAAAGATTGAAATGATGGAAATGAAGTAATGGAGACAGTGTGTCATTTTCCATCACTTAGAAATTTGTTATACAAATAAAAAAGTTGTTTCATGAAAAACACCACCCTAGCTGTCTTCACTACTTCATGTTCATCATTTTAGTCATAGAATCATAAATTTTGTCTCTTTTTGTGAAAGTAATTGCTTCAAAATACTAAAGGCTCTTTTCTATCTGGTGCACTAGTTTTCCAGGGTACTTACAGAATACATGTCATCTTAATTTTGAGATGTTGAACATCTAATGTGACCTCTCTCTTTGTGAGCCAGTTATGGATTGAGAGGAAAGGTATTTTGCCTTTGTATTTTCCTAGTTAAGGAAACAGGACTAGAAATAATGTTAATTCTTGGGTTATATTTCCAAATGGAAAGCTTGATACTTGGAAGAGTTGTTAGCATTATGTTGATGTCTGATTTATTTTTTAAAAAATCCTGCCCACATATTTCTCCTCAGGTAACACTACAGTGTTGAGTGTTTCACACACTTCATTTAGCTCTGGACTTCAGGAAGTATGAGGCTGCTAAAACAAATACCATAGACTGGGTTGTTTAAATAGCAGACATTTACATCTCTCGGTTCTGGAGGCTGGGAAGTCCAAGATCAAGGTACTGGGTACTGGCAGACTTGGTTCCTGGTGAAATCCCTCTTCTTGGCTTTCAGATGACTTTTTTTTTCTTCTATGTCCTCTCTGGTTTCTCTTTTTCTTCTTAAAAGTATATGAATCCCTCAATGGAGCACTATTCCCTTGACTTAATCTAAACCTAATTATTTCCAAAATCCCCACCTCTAAATACCATCACATTGAAGGGTAGAGCTTCAAAATATGACTTTGCTGTGAGGAGGGAGGAACACAAACATTCACTTCACAGCAATGTCTCACCTCTCTTCCTTATCCTCTGTCTCTTACCAAGGCCTTCAGGTTGTCCTGCCCACATAGGACCTTAACCAACTTTTTATACCAAAACTCTCTCCTCATGGAGGAATCAATACAATTGAGATCCAGATTACTGGTTATTCCTAGTATCCCTGTCCTGATGCTAGACAGGAATCTGGAAAGGTCTTGGAAAAATATGGAGTCCCCTGAATGGGAAGTGAAGACAGCCCCCCCCCCAAATCTCCAAATCTTATGTGATTAATGGAATTCAACTATGAGAGTTTATCCATTTAAGATGTTAGGAAATTAATTAATTCATAAAGAGTAAATATGGAGGTGGAAGGAATGCAATTAGTCTTATCAATTAAAAATGTTAGTAAGAATGGATTCACTAGCATTTGGCACTAGCTGTTGGCTGAAACCAGTTCCCTCTATAACAGTGATTCTCAAACTTTCTAATGCCACAACCAACCATTTAATACAGTTCCTCATGTTGTGAGGAACCATAAAATTATTTTCGTTGTTACCTCATAACTGTAATTTTGCTACTGTTATGAGTTGTAATGTAAATATCTGTGTTTTCCAATCGAGACCCACAGGTTGAGAACCACTGCTGTAGAGCCTAAGACCATTTACATTACAATAGATGGGATGCTAGAAAAAAAGGCATAAGCAGGAGCTTAGCAAACCTTGCATATATGGTTGTCAGATCAAAGCTGAAGAGGAAGCTACTAGAAAGCTAGAGGAATGTAGAGGCCAAAAGGGAGCTATCACATGGTACTAACATTGGGAACAGCTGTCCAAATAGGACACAGGAAATGTGTGCCAGCAAGGAGGGACACATATTAGCCCTTTCTTTTCTCTCAAAAAGTGTCCTGGTTTGGCGGATAAATTATAGCATTATACTGGCTGTGACCAACTGATCTTCATCCATTCCTGGGCTGACCTTGTGCATGAATATATTTGAACATTTTATTGGGCCTGGATACTTTCTAGACCTGTAAACAAAGTGGGTGGTAAAAATGATTGCTATGATTCCTTCTAGCCCTAACATTTCTGATTCTGTGATTCTATGAAACACAGCAAGCTTTAGATTGCTTTATCTTTAATAGAGAGCACATGCATACACTAAAACATCTAGTGAGGCATGATTTTTGGGAGCAGACAATCCTGATTACTCAGTGGACAATTATACCCAGGCAGTTCTCCTCTTTTAGCTACCTGTTTCTTCCTTGAATATAAACTCAGCCCTCAGCAGCCTCATTCCACTCCCTTTAACTCATGGTACCTTACTCTCTTTCATCTGTCCATGTCTGACTACCCATGCTCTTTATCTTTTCTCAAAACAGACTCTTAAAATATCTCATTTCCGCCGAACCGGTTTGGCTCAGTGGTAGAGCGTCGGTCTGCGGACTGAAGGGTCCCGGGTTCGATTCCGGTCAAGGGCATGTACATTGGTTGCGGGCACATCCCCGGTGGGGGGTGTGCAGGAGGCAGCTGGTCGGTGTTTCTCTCTCATTGACGTTTTTGGCTCTCTCTCTCTCCCTTCCTCTCTGTAAAATATTAATAAAATATATATTTTTAAAAATATCTCATTTCCTTAGGACACTGCTCTCTGCAGAATGTCAACTAGTTATCCTGCAAAGCCAATTTCTGAAAATTTAGAAATAGCAAACAGTTATATAGTATTATCTATTCTTACAAAGCATTTTCATTTTGTAAGGGGTGGTTCAGAAGTATGCATTAATTCAAAGGAGTAACTACTATTAAGGAATTCAACATGCTATTTCTGGAACACCTTCCCTGTTTCTCCATCTGCTACAGATCTGGCAGGTGGCAATCTTAAGTTCATCAATATATGATTGGTGAACCTACTGTGTAAATAAATGAACGAGATTAAAGTAAACCTTTTTATTATAACCCATCTTATTGTTACTCTACACATTCCTCCCCCAGAAATCTTTAATTTTTAAAATATATATTTGCTTTCACAGTTTAAAGTATGGGTATCTGATGATCTCCAGATTAGAAGAAAAGTATGGATTATATATATGTCCCCTCTTTACTCTTCCATAGGCATGTAAGTAAAGAAGGTGAATAAGTAAAGGGGTGGATATCATTCATGTCTCTCTTTACTCCCATGTGCACAGAGACCTATACCATTTATTGAATCCCTTTTTAAATGTTCTTGAAAAGTAATGGTAACTTAATTGCATTTGATCATGTTAATGAGATTCCAATTTCTTATAAAGAATAGTTTTTTAGGGTCCATATTTAATCAGATATGAGGAAATGGAAAGTTTAGGAAGGATAATGATTCTGCTATGTGGAAACACCAGATGCCAAAGCTCGCCTCTATACAAGTGGGAAACAATGAGCTCCCAATTTCACTGTCCCAAAGTGCAGTCACACAGCAAACACCCTTTGGAGACTGATTCTATAAGTGAGCACCTCCCCAGTGGGCCTGTCAGAATGGGTCCCCCATATCACTGCAAGTTCCTCAAAACTCTGGAGCCTTGAGAGTGAGTGCTGCTCCACACCCAGGGCCTTTAGCACATCCAGCTAGGCCTCCTGAAAGCTGAGGAAACACTTGCGAATAGATACAAAAGTTTCTATATGTACATCCTGAAGGCAGCACCTGTAAGTTCCCTAACTAATGGGTAAATAATAAAACATTAATGCATAGAACAGTGTTTGTGTGTATACAATAGAGAGAATAGAAGAGAATGAGAGCAGGAGAGAAATAGTCAGAGAAGGAGAACAAGGAACTTATATAAAAAAGGGGGTGTAGAAAAGAGCAGAAGGGCTGAGATGTTGAGAAGAAAGGGATAGCAAAAAGGAGGTAGAGCTATTTATAGCTTATTTTATGCTCCTCTAGTACCTGTCTGGCTCTGACTGCTGTAATGAAGGTTATTCCTTCTTAAGGAATACTATAAGGATTTAGCTTTCTTATACAGTTGTAATATTCAAAATAAGGCTGGTAATTGGGTCAACTTATCAGCAAGCAACTATCACCAGGAGTTCCAAGAACTTTCCAGTTAGTGCCTCATCAATCCTCACAGCACACTCATGGTGTCATGAGAGGGCACGGATTATGAATAAGTAGTCCACTTTTATTCTTTCTTCAGTGGGTTTTAATTTCGCTTGGACACCATCTCTCTTTTCACAGATTGGAGACTTAGAACAAGATATAACAATGAGGACATTAGTTTTCATTAAACAGTTTTCCCCCACCTTTCCTACCCCTAACTTCACATCCTGCAAGAATTTCTTAGAATTTATATGGAAAAGGCAGGGAATGCCTACATTGTATAATCCCCAAGTTCAGACCATGAGTGTCCAGTAGAAGAATACTAATTATGTGGGTGCTAATTAACCATGGTTATGAATTCTCATAAGTATAAGACACAAGCAGGAAGCTAGAAGCAGAGAGAGGAGTGAAGATGAAGGCAAATTAGGGAGATAAAAAATTAGGGAGGGGGGCAAGAAGGGAGAAGTCAGGCATCAGTGTGGAAACTCTCCATGGTCCTTTACAAGTGCTCCATGCACTGCACTTGATGTTATGAAACACATTGGCTAGTCTATTACCATAAGGACACTGAGCTTTGCTTGGAAACTCGAGCTCTGCAGGATGAGATGTGGGTCACAAGGCAGGGCTGAGGGGGCTCCCTGTAGATCTCTGGCACTAGAATACGGATGCCAATCTCTCCTATATTGACACTAAAAACATCTCTGCCACTTCAGCTAGAACTGTGGGCAAAGAATTCCTGGCAGAACTTGGCCTGTGGGTTGTCAGACTTGACTGATTTAGCTGTCAGCATGAAGACACTGGATATTTTTGTTTGGAGGTTTGGTGATTGTTGTCTTTACTTGGGACCAGAAAGAGGAAACAGAAAGCAATGGCCTCCTAATTGCCTTTTTGACAGTGTTTTCTCATTTAATGCTAGTCTTTCATTGGAGAACTTCATCCAGCACCACTGGTGCTGACTGTAAAGTCTAAGGGCTCACCATAGGGGGAGGGGTGGTAATCTTCTCTCTCACTCCCATGGTTTCAGACCCAGAGTGGGGTGGGCAATGCTGAGTGGATACTTAATAATGGATAAGTTGATCCCATAGAAAACTGCTTGAAGAGTCACATGTAGCCAGAGTCAGGTTAGGCTGGTGCCTCAGCAAGTTTCCATTTACAGGTGACAGTCAGGGACATTAGACAGAATTTACAAATTAATACACTGAACAATAGAACAATAATCTAAAGAGTAAAAACATAGATCTTTTTAAGACTCCACTTAAAACTCCTCCATAAAGTAGTCTAAAATCTATGTCTTATCTGGGAGTACAAGACCATCAATAGGTTTCCAAGTGCCTTTTCTCCACTGAAATTCACTTTTTTTCTATAATATGTATTTTTCCCATTCAGTTGGGTAAATTCTTACCCATCCTTTGAGACTAGTACTCCTACAACTAGCCTCACAATGTCTCTCTCCAAGGTGCTTTTCAACTATTTTATCTAAGAGGCTGGCATTGAACCCAACTGCTACTGTCAGGCTGAACCATCCAGACTCTTTGAGGGCAGAGGATAAACATTTATATATTCCTACTCTAATCCCAGTACAGTGCTGTGCACATGAAAAGTGTTCAATAACACATTCAGGAGGAAAGTAAATTGATTTTATCATAAAATAAACCAAATAAAAACCTAGAAAACCTATAATAATAAAAGTGTACTATGCAAATAGATTGACTGAACAGTAGAACAATGGTCCAGATGTGCTTTCTAACAACTATGCTATGACACCCACTTGCGCTAGACCAGCTAAAGTGGGTGCAATGTGATTGGTGGGGGGCCCAGCCATTGCCTCATAATCATCCTGCAGAGGGAGGCCCAGGCCACCAGCCAGCAGGGCACTCGATCAATTGGGGGGCTCCATGATGGATCGCCCCCACAGAGGGAGGCCAAGGCTACCTGGTGGTGGTGCTGCAGTGGGTAGCCTGGGCCTTTATCTGTGAGGGTGATCTATTACGGAGCCTGGCCTGGTGGGCAGGGCCTACCTCTTTGGGACAATGGATTATAGAGCTCCCAATCTGTGAGAGAGAACAGGCTAGGCTGAGGGACAACCAAGTGCTGACCAAGTGCACGGATTTCATGCACCATGCCTCTAGTAAATATATAAATATAAAAAAGTAAAGTAATCATTTTTTAAAAGAAAATTTACTTGATATGAATGCCAGATTTATAGAGTTATTTTAATGTTGGCACAAAATCTTAAGTGTCAAAAAGAAAAAATGGATATTATATTAAGTTATCATAACTTATAGACTACAAATCCATTTAGGCTCTGTCACCCACCCTACTTTATATTCCACAAAATAAAGGTAATTTGCAACTGTAGTTAGGCATTTTCTAGGGTGAGTTCCGCATTTTACTAAAGGGTGTTATAAAATAGAAATATGATAGAGTAGTGCTTATAATAAAGTGATTTGGGGAAATGTTAAGCTAGAGAATATGTATATTTTTTTACTTTCTGCCTCCTCTGAGATTTTAAAATACTGATGTGTATTGGGATTGGTACTCTGTGAAGGGGCATGAAACACAGCAATATCCAAAAGTGTTTGTCGTCCACTGAACTTGTTTTAAGGAGCATCTCACATCTCAGATGTTCACAGATAACATGCTCTAACTGTAGGAAACACTGCCCTAGTTTCTCAGATGCTATTATTAGTCACTTCAGGCTGCACTTAAACATGAGCCCACTGCCAAAACACACAGAAGCAAACATTTAAAAGACAGCCTATATAAATGTTGCTTCAAAATAATGACACAGGTAGTCTATTCTCATCAAAACACAGCATAACATAGTGGAATAAGCATAGGCTAAATGTTTCTTAGTATCTTACCAGCTGCATGATTAACCTTCAGGATTCTTCCTCTACTGGCTCCTTTCTCTCTAACTACCTACATGTTCAGGTACCTCCAATCCTAAAACAAGCACTCAAACTAAAACACCCTTCCCTTTTTTCATGTCCTCTAAAAAGATTAACCCATGTTTGCTATGTTCATTTGTTCACATCTCATTTATTTTCAGACCATTAAAATTTTGTTTCTCCTCAAGTAGCCAGTGTCTCCTCAACTGTTGAATCCAGTGGAAAGCTCTCTGAATCTCCTTAAGTATTACATGAAACTGGTCACTCTTTGGATTTAGTGATACTGCCTCCCCTCATTTCTCTCCCATTTATCTGATTGTGGATTTTGTCTCTTTCAGGGGCTCAGGCTCCTGGACTGACCCTTTAAAAGTTGTTTTTTCCTGGCATTGAACCTAACTGCTACTGTCAGTGCCCGAGCCTGTTTCTTATTTTATCTTGCCCACCGTTCTGTGTATGATATTCACATTTTCACATATTCAACCCAAACCTCTTTCCTAAGCTTCAGACTTATCTATGCAACCATCTATTGGACAAACTTGCCTGGAAATCCCTCAAGTCTCTCAAATTTCAGCAGGCTCAAGTAGAGTCATGTTTGTACATTCCACAGTTTTATTGGTGGAGGTCATATGCATTGTGATTCGGTGAGAATGCCTGAGTTCAAATGGCAGCTTCAGCACTTTCTAGGTGCAACTTTGGGTAAAGTACTTAACCAATTCAATCCTAATCTCATCTGATAAAAAGGGAGACAACCAGAGTCCTGTGGGGGAGGTGTGTGTTAAAGAATTAAGAGTCCACAGGGTCAGTAAGTTATCAATGGGCGCCATCGTTCCTCACACTCAATTTTTTCTTCCAAGTTCCCTACAATCTTCCTTTCATTTTGAAGTGCTAGCAACTATTGTCATGGTCACACAAGCCAGCCCCTCTTTCTTCCCTCTCACTCAATGCAGACTACAATTCTGCAGATTGTGCCTCCTAAATATTTCTCATATCCAGCCCCTTCTCCCCACTAATGCCCTCATCCAGGCTCTTATCCTCACTCCTTTTAGCACTTTCTCTCCAGCCTTGAACTCTACCTGAGAATGGTCAAGTCACTCCCGTCCTAAGACCCATCAGAATCCACTTCCCTAGCCAGTTTTCAATAAATGCTATTTAACTAATAAGGGAAGTAAAAACATTAAAGTGTTGAGGATATTTCAATGCTTAAGGGGTTAATAATGCAGGACACGTGCGATTGACATGGTCCTGTAAGTGTTTGGGCACATGACAACTGCCCTCATGAACAGCATTCCTCAGTATGCAAATATGTAAGGGCTGCACTTTCTGACTCACAGGACGACAAAGCTGGAAGGCATTCTGGCACACACCACTGGTGTCTGCTGGCATCCATGGTCTGCCTGTCTCTCTTCTCTTAAGAGACTGGAAAAATGAAATGCTTCTCTTACAAATACGGTAGCAAATGAGACATGAAAGGTGTGCTGAGAGCTTCTGGGAACGCTTCTGCTCTGACAAGAGGAGCAGGCTTTGCTGATGTCATCCTTCCCTTCTTCTTTCTGCCATGACAAAAATATGAAGCCTGCAGTTGTAGGTAAAGAGAGCCTCCCAGGTGCTGGCCTTGGGATCTTGTGATTAGACCCCAGGGCGAAAGAAAGTTGCTCATGGACTGTGTCTTTAACGTTAGAGGGCTCACTGGGTAGGGTGGTATCCACTATTTTGAGGGGAGAGCTAGGAAGAAATACAGTTGATCATTCCTTACAATGACCCTCTCTCAACAGGGTATCAAAAGAAATAGGAAGCCATGTTAAAGTAATAGCAATTAACACCACTAGCTGTTCCTAAATTTTCACAGCTCCACGTATAGGTCAACAAAACCTATAATTAAAACTCTGCTCCATGCCTTTCAAAATTTGGCAGGGCTGCAGGCTCCGAACTGGAGAGACAAAAGACCCCGCAGACTACTAGCATATTTTTCATCCACACCTACCTCCTCAAACTCATTAACAACTCTCATCTACCTCACACAGATGGCTGTGCTCTGCCAGCAACTAATGAATGCAGTTCTCAAAGCCCTAGGCCATCCGCAGCAGGTGCTCCCTGCCCACCTTTCTTGATCAGAGAACTCAGCATGCAGTGGGTTAATCTGGGACCATCTGGGAGGGGCAATGAAACATTTAAAAGCAGAGAAAGAAATTTTATTTGAAGGCAGTCGCTTATAAATAAATCCCATGTCTTAGGTTCTGAGGACAGCTACATAGAGAAACCTCAGCGCACTAACTCAAGCCAACTCTTTTAACCTAAAGTCACGGGGAAAGAGAAAAATACAATAACAACAAACTGATTAGAAACTGAAAACAACTAAGTGTAAAGTTATTTTTTCTTTATTTTTAATATAATAATGAATTGCTCTATGGCATAGTTATTTTCTTTAAGAGTAGTGCCTATATTGATCTTTGTTGATACATCTAATCTTGCTATGTAAACTCCAATAGAAATATTTGAAGAGATTCTTTTGTATCTTTTTTTTTTTGCACAGTATTATCTTTTCTGTTTGCTTGAAGTCACTGTTTTCACATTCTAGGTTTCCTGAAATTGAGGCACTCCTGCATATACAAAGGTTTACAGTTAATTTCATTTTTAGTTCATATTCGATGCTTGTCTCTTCTCATTACAGCAGTTACTTTTAAAATTGAGTTTCCATGGCTTTATTCAATCCTACTGAAATAAGTTCTGCATTTTAAGAGAATTACTTCTGAGCCCCAGGGAGTGTCCAACACTGTTCTCTTTGGGTCTTAGCCCCATGGAAGCCCAGAAGCCTGGGGCTGTGCGGCCCCCTGAATGATGTGAGATGCAGAAAAGACTGATTGGAATAAAACCTCCCTCACTTGTCCTTAAGGCCTTTAGGAATGTGTTTGATTCTCATCCACTAAATAGTAGAAAGTAGAATTTTGTCATTTTCCTTTCTTGTTTCCATAATAAGTTTGGAAATAAAAAATTCCCAAATACATAGCAGGTCTTCAGATAATAACATTTTGTTATAACATCAAAGAGAAAAATCTATTCCCAGCCAGAGCCACATCCCCTATGCCTGTGTGGGTTTTCTCCAAGGACTTTGGTTTCCCTGCAAGAGGATGGGTGGGTCTATGTTGTCCTAGTCTGAGGGCACTTGTCTGTGTGTGTGTGTGTGTGTGTGTGTGTGTGTGCCCGCCCTGCCATGCCTGTCCAGGGGGCCCCACCTCATGCCCTGCCAGGATAGGCTTTGGAAAACCATGACCCTGAACTGGAATCAGTGGGTTGGAAAATAATGATATTACATGTTTTTTATTCATCTTTCTTAAATGTATGGATAGTTTATATTTATTTCAATGTTTAATATTATAAGTCCTTTAGGCCTTTATTTAGAAGTTTGGTGACTTTTTTATGACTAGAAATATACTATAGAAACTTAACTCTTATTTATATCAATTAGCCTATGGTAAAATTTGATTTCATTATACATCATTTTGCTTAAAATGACAATTTCCAAGAATCTATAGACAACGTTCAGTGAGACTTATAATGCCTGTAATTGGCTATCAATATTGGATTATAGATTACCTCTGAAAGTACATTTTATGGTCTCTAAGAAGGGTTTAAAACTCATGTTGGGTTTTTAAATATATAAATAATGTATGCATTTTTATCTTAAAGACAAATTTGCTATGCTTCCTTTCCCCCACCTTTTACTAAAGGAACAAAAGTAATAGCATGCCTTTTGTAGAAAGAGGCCTTCAGATGCACCTGTGGTGGGTGCTGCAGTGCAGACCCTGCCTCTCGTGCATGATGGAGGCATCATGGCCCTGATGCTGAGAGTTGGTGGCTCACAGCTCTCACTGAGCTGCTTTCGAGGTTTGCCCTCAGCCACGGATAGCCAATGAGGGTAATGATCCTCTTTCTGTGGGTAGCTTGTGGCCAATGTCCAGTCCATATTGGAGTAGAAAGGCCCACATCCTTGCCTCAAGACAGGACAGAGCTGGAGATCCAGTCCCGGCCTAGGACTCAGCATGCGGTCCATGGATGCCTCTGCTGATGGTAGTTCAACTCCTCCCTCTGCCCACACTGACTTCCTCGGAGATGCCGATCCTGAGAGCGCTCCCCATAAACTTTCTCCACACAAACTGCCTTCTCAGCATTCATTTACTGAGAACCCAATCTGAGACCCTCAGCTTCTTAGTCTTCCTAAGACTTCCACTATTATACAACTTGTCTGGATGCTCAGTGGGAGGTCTCAGGCCTCAGACAAAGCCAATGCAGGGGCAAAGCTTCCTGCCCTGTGCTCATTGCCCTAATTATTTGGCTAAAGACAGAGATTAAAAATTACAGTGAAGTTGGAGCAAAACTGTAGACAGAATTACAAGTGGGTATTTTTCACATTCATGAAATGATCGTCCTATTATAAATGTGTCAAGGGCATTTTAATCAAAGCTAGTCCAAACAACCATGTGCACAAACACACAAAAAAGACAGATAAATAATCTTAGGGAAAGAAATAAAAATAAACTTTTATCAGATTTGATTTTTTGGTTTGTTTAAAATACTAGCTGTGAACTACTTTATCAACTAAAATACCCATTATTAAAAAATAATAACAAAAATGGTCTGTCCCCTAAGTGTAATTACATTATGGTTATTTCATTTTCCCTGACGCAGGGACAGGAATTCAGTTTTCCCCCCTCTTCCTTGGCCACTGGGACGATGAGCAATTCTGTGCAGAACCCAAGCATCACCCGGAGGCTGTGCATTTGGACTCAGGAGTCTCTTTTATCCTCTCCCACTTCTACTCCAGCTTCAACCAATTTTCCCACATTGATACACACATTTGCACTGGAAATGGAAATAAGTATAAACCACATCATTCAAGTAGTGAAGGTCACATTTTTTTTTCTAGGAACAGGTTTTCAGTTTTAATTGAATTATTTTTCATTTTTTTACATATACTCCCACACAGATCAATAATTTTCCACAGATGTCTTAAAATAATCATTGCATTTTGCTTCTTTTTATCACTTTGTTGCTTGGCTCCCCCCTTTTTTTTGCTTCCTCTGTTTTGACTACACCCCCACCAAGGAACCCAGTCCAATTCAAGAGTGTGTTTCATATTCATTTCTGCACTCAATACTATATAGATCTAGTCACGCACACAGTTAGCCACACATGCAGATCTTATGCTCACTCTTCCATATTTTGTTTTCTTACTCACTATCTCTCTCAGAGTTATCAGCATAAATCTCATTTGTTCCTTTTTAAAAATAGCAATCCATTATTTGAATACATCACAATATTTTTAACCATTTACTTATTGAGAGACATTTATTTTAATGTTTTTTTGTCACTATAAACAATGTGTCAGTAAATAATGTCTACCTTTATAAACTGCATTTTTAATGTCTGATATAGGTTCCTCAGACTGGAATTCCTGGGTTAAAGGGCATATATATTAGTCTTAATATATATGGAAAATTTCTTTCTAAAAAGGTTATGAAATTGTACATTACATTGGTAATGTATGTTTTTCTCTTCCTAGATACTATCAGATATTACAGATATTATATCTTTTTCCTAAAATGTTGCCAATCTGATAGTTCTTTAATATGCTTTCCCTCTGCACTAATGAATTTGAACACATTTTAATATGATTATAAGCCATTTGGATTTTTTTTTGTGTGTGTGTGAAATGCATCTTCATACATTTTACATATTTTTCTATTGCTTGTCTTTATATTGCCAATTTATAAAAGCTTTATGGTATCTATGTTACCCTTTATCTCTAATTTATGTTTTGGATATTCTTCCAAATTTCTGTTCCATTGACCTTATTTTTGGTATTTTTGGTCATGTATTTATATTTTGGTTACATATATGGTCACTTGTGGTATTAGGGTATGTATTTAATAAATACACATATACATATATATTACATATTACATACTAATATATTAAATACACATTCATATATATACTAAAATGTCAAAATACAAAATCCTAGTTGTTTCTTCATCAGTTAATTTATTAAAAGAACAATAAACAAAATGACAAAATATGCACATACTTTTCTTACTCCCTTAAACAACTGTATTTAGTAATCTTATATACTGACGTCTATTTCTGGATTCTCTGTTCTACTAAATAATTTTTTATTTTATGCCCTTAGAGCTGCATCTGATAGAAAATGCTATTTTCTTATCATTTCTTTATGTAATTTTCTTGCTTATTGTTGGTAATTATTCTTTCAAAGTAACTGTTATTTTATCCAGCCCAAAACAAACAACAACAACAAAACATCCTTCCAGCCTGGCCAGCATGAATCAGGTTAAGCGTTGACCTATGAATCAGGAGGTAACAGTTCAATTCTCACTCAGGCACATGCCCAAGTTGTGGGCTTGATCCCCAGTGTGGGACATTACAGAAGGCAATTGGTCAGTGATTTCCCCTCATCACTGATGTTTCTATATCTTCCTCCATCTCCCTTCCTCTCTGAAATCAGGAAAAAAATATTTTAAAAACCACCCTTCCACTGGGATTTTAATTTGAAATGAATTAAATTTATATTTTAATGTTGGGAGATCATTTAAAAAATATATTGAGACTTTACATCCAAGAACATATTTGCCTTTTTATTGGTTTCTCATGTCTTTTATTAAGATTTTATAGGTGCTTTACATAGGTTTTTGTTTTACAATTTTTCCCTACGTTTTATAACTTTATTTTTACTAATATACATAGAATGTGTATATTTTTTAATTTCTAGTATTTTTTTTAATTTCTAGTTCTTTAGTGGTAGAGAAAAGCTACTGACTTTTATCTAGACATATTTCAAAGTTTTATTAGTTCTGTGCTTTTTCCTTTAATCTGTTGGGTTTTCTATATGTACAAACATTGCATTAATAAAATACACATTTTTTTCTTATTTTCTAGGGTTTACAATAGATATTTCTTATATATTCTTCATTAGCTAACACCTTTAGAGCAATGCTTTTAAAAAAGGGAATTATGATAGCAGGCATCTCCAATTTCTGATCATTATTAAAATTATTAAGTTTTAACTGAAGATATCAAAAGTTGTTGGTTTGGGTTAAATAATCTTTAGTATAATTGAGGATATTTCTTCTATTTTGTTATATTTAAAGATTTAAAAAATTACTGTTGAATTTAATCATTTATTTTTTACTGACTATTTATTTGATTGCCTGGTTTTTCTTTTTATTGACTTATGTATAGGATTATATAGACAGATTTCCTGATATTGAGCCATCCTTGCTTTTTTGTGCATATGTTTACTTGCTACTCTTTTATTTTTTTAATTTTTTAATTTTTTTAATATATATTTTATTGATATTTTACAGAGAGGAAGGGAGAGAGATAGAGAGCTAGAAACGTCAATGAGAGAGAAACATCGACCAGCTGCCTCTTGCACACCCCCTACTGGGGATGTGCCCGCAACCAATGTACATGCCCTTGACCGGAATCGAACCTGGGACCTTCCAGTCTGCAGACCGACGCTCTACCACTGAGCCAAACCGGTTTTGGCGACTTGCTACTCTTTTAAATTCCTAGAGAAATATTTATCAAATGTGTCAAATGTTAACAGCTATGATTTAATAAAGGGTTTCATGATCAAACTAATTAGAGAAACATAAATCAAACAGAGTTCAATGGTACTTCTCAGAACCATTACAACTAACGTGTATTGCAACTTACAAGAAGAGATCAGGATACAAAGTGTTTAGGGAACTTTATTTGACCGTCCACTTTTCATGGACCATTTCATGGCACTGTGTTAAACAGAACAAATTTTTGGGAAATGCTTAAATGGGAGATTGTATGCTAAGATTTCCAAATATTTTCAGAATATGAGATCAATTAAATCATGATGGCAGAGCATAAATTAAAAGTTGCAAGTATAGTATGCCAAAATCATTTGGGAAAAATTAATTTAACTAACATTTATGCCAATTATACTTACTTTTACTTATACCCAGAGTTTTGTCTGGGTAGGCCCTAATTACTGATGTTTGGTATGGTACAGACCTATCTTAAAGGGTACATAGGGGCTGAATACACTTTCAGCTTCAGCCACCTGTTAAAGTATGAGTCTAAAAAGAAATGCAACTGAACCTGTGACTCATAATGTCATAACTAACATGACATGATGACTAAGGTTTGCACATGACACTCACCAATGACATATTCCACCCTGAAGAGATCTTTTCTGGGATCGTATGGACGATTGAATTCGATCTCGATGTAGAAAGATTGTCCTCTACGCACAATTAGCTTGTTGTTGTTATACTTGTCAGTATGGTGATCCACTTTGTTGGTGTCCCAACTCTCCTTGAACAGGTGAACAGTCGTAACATGAAGGTAGTCTATGCATAACAAAAAAACAACAAGAGAAACCATTTTGTAACTTTGTTTAGATATAAACCTCAAAAACAAGATCATTTTGATCGAAGCAGGAAGATCTATTGGATAAAACTCTATACAGAGGGGCTGGTAAGTTTGAGGATCAGTTTCATTGTGACATTTTTGAGGATCAGTTTCTTGTGACATTTTTACTTTCAAAGAGGATTTTTAAAAAGCATTTTCAGCCCTAACCAGTTTGGCTCAGTGGATAGATAGAGGGTTGGCCTGCAGACTGAATGCCCCTGGGTTTGTTTCAGTCAAGGGCATCTTTCTCTCATTGATGCTTCTAACTCTCTCTCTCTTCCTTCCTCTATGTAAAAAAAATCAATGAGATATATTTTAAAAAATAAAGAAGCTTTTTCACACTCTGATCTCATTCCAGACCATACAGCATTAGCTCTGAGACAGATAGAGCGGTGTTGACAGTGCCCATTGTATAGGTCTAGATACAGAGAAACTAGTACTAAAGTCGAAGTCTTCACATTCCCTGGGTTTCCTTATACCAGGTAGCTTCTCATGGTGACGCCACACTGTGTCACTAATTAGAGATAAGGAGGGAGTAGCTACCTCAATTTTCTTATCTTTAAAAGGGGAGGAATCTAATCTGACAAAGCCTGTAAAAATGTTCTAAAGACAAAGTTGAGTATTAACCCCACATTCTTCTCTTACTTCGAGAAGGTTAAATGGGCCTCCTTTTGTAATTCTTTTTAAAAAATATATATTTTGTTGATTTTTTACGGAGAGGAAGAGAGAGGGATACAGAGTTAGAAACATCGATGGGAGAGAATCATCGATCAGCTGCCTCCTGCACACCCCCTACTGGGGATGTGCCCACAACCAAGGTACATGCCCTTGACCGGAATCGAACCTGGGACCTTTCAGCTCGCAGACCTACGCTCTATCCACTGAGCCAAACCGGTTTCAGCCTTTTGTAATTCTTAAAGTAGATCTTGTCCCCCAGTGTCAGAACAGAAAGGGAACAGGTATGGAGAAAAGATACTAACATTTCTATAAAAAATGCTTCCACTTTGTAATTGCTTATAATTGCTTCCACTTTGCACATTCAGAAACAAGGTTCACATTTCCCTAGCTACTAATCAACCAATCTGGAAGCAAACCCTGGTCTGATGCCAAAATTCTACAGATTTCTTAGTGTTGAGAGTATAACTGTCAGTAATACCTTTCTTCTGAGACAAGATAGCACTGAATAAAGATTATATATTCCCTCTGCAAATGATCACTGAATGTGAAGCTAATTACAACTGTGGTTTAGAAAGTCTAGTCTAGAGACCGACTTTTGTCTGTGCATTTGCAGTTCTAATGGGGCCCTGGGGAGTGAAGGCTGGGTGGGGAAGGCAATGGCCTCTTGCCTCCTTCCCTTTCCCTCACCAGGCCTGCTGCATGGTTTGTGCTCACAGCTGTGAACACCGTGTGTACGGAATGCGCAGCTGCTGCGTGTGTGCTGGGGCATCGCTCTGGAAGACTCCAATGTCCTCCCTGCCTTTACACAGAACCTGTGTAGGGCACCTGGTTTTCTCCACTCTCACTTTTTTTTCTCATTGGGGAAACCAAGAAACTGGGCTCATTAAGATACTCTCTAGTTCTAAAGTCGAGGAGTTTCTGAAACCCAATTAATTCAAAATTCAGACAATACTGATTTTGAATCTCAGCTATCATATAACAGTTCAGGAACATTGTCTCTCAGAAGTTGCATTTTTCTCAACTTTAATATGGGGATCTTAATACCTTGAGAATTTCTGTGAAGATCCAATGACACCACGATGCAATGTATCTGGAACCATGCCTGGCACATAGTGGGGTCGTAGACTTACTTGTGTCTCACTGGATATGAGCTCTGATGAAGCTAACCTACATTTTGCAGGGGATGGTGCTCACTGGGCTATTCTGGCTGCAACATAACAGCAAACAGGAAGTGCAAGATGCAGTTTTATTTTTACCTCACCTCAGAACCCTGCCATACTACATGGGCCCTGAAAGATACTTTATTTCCATTGTATTGTGGGATAAAGATGTTTAATTCTCTACACCTCTCTCCTGAAAGCTGCCTTTCCCCTAAATTCTCTGGCTTTATGAAACTCACAATCCCCAGTGTTAATCCATCTTCAGAAAGAGCTGAAGAGGAGGGGGTCAAGATCGTGGGGTGGGAAAAATCTTGATCTCATCTACTCCCATGGACACACCAAAACTAAACTATGTGTAGAACAAATATCTTTGAGCATGACCTAAAAACTAGCAGAACAGATTTTCTACACCTAAGGATTTAGAGAAAAAGACACATTGAAAAAGGACAGGAGGGTCTAATCATGACCCACATCCCCAGTGTGGTTTCCCACAAATTGCAAGGATTTCACCAACATGGAGGTCCCCCCTGAGTGATGGTTCTAAGCCTCACATTGAGCTCCCCAGCCTGGGGGAACCTAGACCAGAAGGAGAAGTCCTCATAACACCTGGCTATGAAAAACATTGGGGTAATTTCCAGGAGAGCTGAAGGGCTTTAGGAAACCAAGATTCTGCTTTTAAAGGGCTTGTGCACAAACTCTCTCAGAGTTCCAGCACTGAGGCAGCAGTTTTAAAAACTCCTGAATCATACATGAAGGAGGTGTGTTGACTAATTTTAGGGCAAGTGATGGAGGGGCAGTAATGTGTTCAAGTTTCCTCTGGGGATAAAAGCCCTGACAAACACCATTTGTTTTTTTACACTCCTAGCTGACCTAGAGCTGGCAGGCACCATTTCTAACACTCTCCATTAACTTTCCTAATTTACTCACCCTGCCCTAGTGTTTCCCTGAGATTCTATCCCACCCAATCTTCCCATGCCACCTAGCATCACTCCAGAGCATTTGTGGGCAGCTTTATCTAGGACTAGTGTCCCCACAAAGTGACTCTCACTCCACATGATTAGCCTCCACACATCAACATGTCCACTCATTTGAGGCTGACGTTGTGGCTAGTCATGTGGGGGTCTACATGTGCACTAGTGCAACAACAGAGATTGCCTGGCCTCACCCCCAGCCAGGCCAGGGAGCAGCCCTGCCCGCAGGGCAGCCAGAATAGTCATGCCTGGAACCAATCCTAAATGATTAAGAAATACATATATGGGGGTTGGGGAGTTAATGGAAGGATGAGGACACATATGTAATACTTTAATCAATAAAGAAATTTAAAAAAGAAATACATTACATAAAGATGCAAACTATGATATTAAAAATGAGAGTAGAGCTCAACCAAAGGACTTGTATGCATACATATAAGCCTAACCAATAAACACAGATACCAGGGGGATAAGGGTATGAGTGGGGGAGTTGGGAGGGAAGTGGAAGGATAAGGGCACATATCTTAATAAGGGTAATACCTTAATCAATAAAGAAGAAAAAAATAAAATAAAATTGACAGATTGTGGGGAGAGGAGATGAGAGGAAGGTAGTGCTTTTAGAATGCATTTAAGCATAAACAACCATCAACTTAATATAGACAGCTATAAATCCTGTTGTGTATAAATCTCATGGTAACCACAAACAAACAACTATAAAAGACACACAAAAATAGAAAAATGGAATAAAACATAACACTAAAAATATAATCAAATCACAAGAGAAGAGAGCAGGAAGGAATGGAGAACTACAAAAAGAAGCAGGAAACAATTAACAAATTGGCAATAAGTATATTCTTATCAGTAAGTATTTTAAGTGTCAATGGATAAGATGTGTAAATCAAAAAACATAAAGTGTCTGAATGGATAAAAAAATAAGATTCATACACATGCTGACTTCAAAAGACTCATTTCAGATCTAAAGACACAAACTTTCAATGAAGGGATGGAAAAAGATATTTAATGCACATGGGAATGCAAAGCAAGCTTGGGTAGCAACATTGCATTACACAAAATGGATTTTAAATCAAAGATTGTAACAAGAGACATAAAAGAGCATTACACAATTATAAAAGGATCAATCCAACAAGAGAATATAATACTTCTGAACATCTATGCACCCAACATACACACACAAAAATACATACAGCAAATATTAACAGATATAAAGGGACATATTGGTAGTAATACAGTAATGGAAAATAAAAAAATCATAAGAGATACTATGATCAATTTTACACCAATAAATTGGACAACCTGAAAGAAATAGGTAAATTTCTATTGATATACAATCTTCCTAGTATGAATCAAGAGGGAACAGAAAACTGAACAGATCAATAACTACTAACAAATTAGTATTCTCAAAGTTTTCCAAAATATTCCAAAAAAATAGACTCTACAGGAATACAAAGGATTGTTAAAAAATATTATGAACAACTCTATCCCAACGAACTGGACAACCTGGAGGAAATGGACATATTCCTAGAAAGATACAACCTTCCAAAGCTCAATCAGGAAGAATCTAAACATCTCAACAGGCCAATAACTATGGGAGAAATTGAAGCAATCATCACAAAGCTTCCAGCAAACAAAGCTCAGAGCCAGATGGCTTCACAGGAGACTTATACCAAACATTCAAGGAAGAACTAAAACTTATCCTCCTCAGACTATTAAAAAAAAAAAATTCAAGAGGAAGGAACACTTCCAAGCTCCTTCTATGAAGCCAGCATCATCCTAATACCAAAACCAGATAAAGACAACACAATGAAAGAGAATTATAGGTCAATATCCTTCATGAACATGCCAAAATCCTCAACAAACCATTTTCTTACATTATATTAAAAAATAAACACAAGATGGATTACAGATTTAAATGTAAAACCATAATTCCTAGGCAGTCAACTCTTACATCAGTCTTAGCAATAATTCTTTTAGGATATGTCTCCCCAAGCAAGGGCAATAGAAGCAAAAATAAATAAATGGGTCTCTATCAAACTAAAAAGCTTATGCGCAGCAAAGGAAACATCAACAAAACAAAAAGACAACCACACTAGCTGGTGTGGCTCAGATGGTTGTGGTCCCTTGAACCAGGAGGTTGCCAGCTGATTCCCAGTTAGGGCATAGGCCAGAATTGTAGCTCCATTCCTGGTAGGGGGTTTGTGGGAGGCAGCAGACTGATGTTGCACTTTCACGGAGATGTTTCTATCTCTCTCTCTCTCTCTTTCTGTCTCTCTCTAAAAATCAACAAACCATTCTTTAAAATAATAATAATAATAATAATAATAATAATAATAAATCTATGGAAGACAATATGCACAAATAATATATTCTATAAGGGGGTAGTATCCAAAATATATTTAAAAACTCAACTCAAAATAAAACAACAACAATAATCTAATTAAAAATGAGCAGTAGTCCATAATAGACAATTCTCCAAAGAAGACACTCAGATGGCCAACAGACATATGTAGAAAAGATGCTTGACATCACTAACCATCAGGGAAATGCAAATCCAAACCACAATAAGTTATCACCTCCCACAGTCAGAATGGCTAATATAAAAAGACAACAAGAAGCAAGTGTTGGTGATGATGTGAAGAAAAGGGAATCCACATACACTGTTGGTGAGATTGTAAACTGGTTAAGTCACTAGGGAAAAAAGTATGGAGTTTCCTCAAAAAAATTAAAATAGAACTACAAAATGATCCAGCAATTCCACTTCTGAAAATTTATCGAAAGAAAATAAAAATACTAATTTGAAAAGATAGATGTACTCCTGTGTTCATTTCAGAATTATTTACAATAGCCAAGATATGGAAGCAACCTAAGTGTCTATCTATAGATGATTGGATAAAGAAGTAATAATATACAAAATAGAATATTATTCAGACATAAAAAGAATAAAATATTTCCATTTGTAACAACATGAATGGACCTAGAGGGTATTATGGTGATTGGTATAAGTCAGACAGAAGGATAACTATAAATGTAATTTAACTTACATGTGAAGTGAAAAAAGCAAAAAAAAAGTGAACAAACAAAGCAAAATAGAAACAACCTCAGAGTCACAAAGACAAACTGATGTTGCTAGAGGAGAGGGGAGTGCGGGTATTTGTGAAAAGGTGAATGGCATTAAGAGGTACAAAGTTCCAGTTATAAAATAAATAAGTGATGGGGAGATAACATACATAGAGAACATAGTCATTAATGTCATAAAGACTTCTGCAGATGGTTACTAACTTATCGTGATGATCACTTCGTAAGATATCAAATGTCAAATCACTATCTTGAAACTAATATAATATTGTATGTCAACTATGCTTTAATTAAGACAAAGGAGAGAAAGAGCTGGAGAATTATAAATGTCCCAGTTTAAAAGGACCTTAGTAATCAACTAGCCTGGCTCTCTCTCTCTCTCTCTTTTTTTTGGACTGTGTTTTAGTAATGTTTCTTTTACAAACAGTCTAAATATCCTAATTCCTCAGAAGTGGAGTTTAATTAGCTCTTTATTCTTCAGCAATAATGGGAAGAATATACTGATAAGTTAGCCTCACAAAATCTCAGAGAGCAAAAGGACTTTGTAGACCATCTGGTAGACCTGCTATATACTATATAAAATTTCTCCATGAAAGCCCTAATAATTAGGCTTTTAGCTTCCATCTGAACAGGGAACTTACCATCTCACATAGAAAACAGTTCATTTTTTAAAAAATTATCTTTATTGTTGAAAGTATTATAGATGTCCCCAGTTAAATTTTTTTTAATCTAATTATCTGAAAAATCCTCTTAGGATGAACTGACATTTGCTTCCCTGTATGTTTTTAACCATGGATCCTGGTTCTGACTTCTGGATAAATATAGAATATGTTTTATTCATTTCATCTGGCACTCCAAGTTTAAAGACCACTGTAAAGTTTCCTCTAAGTAAAGCATTCTTCATATCTTTATTTCTTAATAAATTATTTCCATATCTTTTACTCATTACTCAGACTGGAATATATATTCCATTTTATAAATTTATCTCTTTTGGTTTTTTTCCCTAGAATTAACTATATTCTATTTTTTCTTTATTGTTTAATCCCTCCTCACCCCTGCCCCCCCCCCGACCCCCAGAGTTGTCAGCCTTTCTCCATGAGTCTGTCTCTATTTTACTTATTAGTTCAGTTTGTTCATTAGATTCCACATATGAGTGAAATCATATGGTACTTGTCTTTCTCTGACTTGCTCATTTCACTCATGGACACCGACAACAGTGTGGTGATTGTGCAGGGGAAGGGGTGGTGGTGGAAGAGGGTATAGAGGACATAAGTGATGATGGAAAAACTTAAATTTAATTAAATTAAAAAATTAAATAATACATTACTCTAGCTCTAGTTTTCTAAATGAAAAACAGTGAGACTACTATATAAATCAGAAGAAATAGTATTTTTCTATTAGTTCAGGCCAAGCTATCATTAGTGTTTTGAATACTCTTCTATTGCTAATTAACATTAAGCATCTCGGAAAGCAAAAGTCTTAAAAGGACATTATGATGTAATTTTTACCAGTAGTGGATTAAAATTCATTCCAGACTCTTACAAGTCACTTAATACATTGCTATTTAGCCACATCTATTTATGCAATTGTTTTCTCTCTTTTAGCACACTTTTAAGGCCTTACATGCTCTAATATTAAATTCCATTCTATTAAATTTGGTTAATTGTTCCAAGACCTTAAAATAATTTGAGACCCTAAGTATATATTCAATGTATTTAATATTCTTTCTAACTTCCTGTCCTCCAGGAGTGTTATAAGTGTGATATTATATATTGGCATTCAAGACATGAATATAAAGTTATGACCTAAATAATACAAGCACAGTGGTAGACACTAAGAAGTGAACAGATAGCTCTGATACATGTCATGAATACTCTGATAAAGGAAGTACAGGATATTGGGTGAGGGTGTTTTCTAGAAGGTATAGGAGAGCCGATAACCCAGATTAGAGGAGGTTAAGGAAGCTTTCTGGAAGAAATGAGGAATAAGCAGTGGTCAGAAAGATGAGCAAGTTTTGCAGTAGAAGGAGGTGGGGAGAGGAGAATGAGTGAAGACTGAAGCAAGAGGGCACTGGTTTACTCAACAATTTGAAAGATGCTTGGTTGTCTGAAGCGTGGTAGTGGGATCACAATGGCAGAGGAGGCAGGAGCTGCTCCCACAAGCCTCGTAGACTTTGTTAAGAGTTTGCACTTTAATTATATTGCTATCCAGGGAAGTACCTGAAGTTGCCAACTGTCATGATTATACAAATTTAAAGTACTTCTGGTGGCAGACTGGAAAACGAATTGGATGATGACAGGTTGGAGGGCAGAGGTCAGCTGGGAGACTGTTGCAGCATTCCTGGTTAGAGATGGGCAAGTCTAGTCTGCCGTAGAGAAAGAATGCTCCGGTCCTGGAGCACTTCCAGGACTTGCCTCACTTCTTCCCATGCACATCCCCATGATCACATGCCCCTGAGGAATGAGCAGGTCAGCTTACTGCCTTGGCCTCTCAGGCAGCTCTGCCTACATGGAAACATAAAGCTGGAGAGAGAAATTCAAATATATTTTTGGTGTCTACTTCTCACTGGTTCCAGTTCTCATTGCAGGCAGAAACCTGACTTACCAGCTCTGCATCCAAGTCTAGTGAACCTGTTAATATCTAGTGCCTCGATCCATCCCCGAGGTAGTGCAGGAAAGGGCTGGTTCTATGGGAGATTGATAGGTATTGGGATAATTAAGTGTTCCATGGTTGTTAAAGCAGTTTGGGAAATGCTGGATTCTTGTGGGGTTTTTGTGAGACTTTAACATGCTAATGTACATTGCAAATGTCCTACAAGTACCATGTTTTCCAAATCTAAATGACCATGCAAACTATTTTGTGGAGTATTTTGCAGAACATGTTTTGGGAGATGCTTCACTATTTACTAATTATGCAACCTCAAAAAAGTTATTTAGCCGAAACCGGGTTGGCTCAGTGGTAGAGCGCCGGTCTGCAGACTGAAAGGTCCCGGGTTCAATTCCGGTCAAGGGCATGTACGTTGGCTGCGGGCACATCCCCAGTAGGGGGTGTGCAAGAGGCAGCTGGTCGATGTTTCTCTCTCATTGACGTTTCTAGCTCTCTATCTCTCTCCCTTCCTCTCTGTAAAATATCAATAAAATATATTTTAAAAAGTTATTTAATGTTTTTGAGCCTAGTTTTCTCATATTTAAAAAGGCAACAAAGTATCTCATAGGGTTGGTGGGTGGAGGGGGGCAAAGAGGGTAAATGGGGGACATTTGTAATATTGTCAACAATAAAAAATTATCAAGTGAAAAACATATTGTAAAGTGCTCTAACACAGTGTTTGGCAACAAGTAAATTACCAACAATTTTTATCATGTAGTTACTGTTATTATTAGTAGACAGAAGAGCATAGTGGATAAGAGTGTGGATTCTGAAGCCAGACTTCCTGGACTTAATTTCAACTCTGACATTTACTATCTTTGTGATTTTGAACAAGTTATATAAATTTCCTGTGCCTCAGTTTTCTCATCTGAAAAATAGTGGTAGTATGGGGACTAAATGAGAAGATAATGTTTTCTGAGCACTCAGACTTCCTTTTCTTTTCCTGAATTTCTGTAGGTAGGTGGAATAATTTTCTCCTTTCAATGCCTTCAAGAAGAAAGTAAAAAAAAATCATAGGAAATCACATTGGTACTTTAAATAGGGGGAAAAATCAAATACAAGTAAATAAAAATTCTCTATATAATCTCTTAAAATTATTAATATCATTTAAGATAAGAAAAAACATTTTATTAAAAAATAAAAGACTAAATTATGAAAGCTTAAAAGCTACAATGCGAAGTCTAGAGTTTAAAGAAACAATGTTCTAGCCTGTAGTGGGACTTATAAGACACAGGGTTTATTCTCTAGAAGGAAAAAGACATTGAGCCAGGTTGCCCTTCTTCCAGTGTCATCTCCTGACATAAGAGGTATAGACTGACTAGGGTTTGCCCCAATGGTGGGGAATGAGCTGAAGTCCCAATACCACTGGTCAAACACTTCTTTCATTGCTCTGGACTCCAGAGTCTGAAGAGTCATCCAAGGATCAAGTCAAGCAAAGGTTTGCAAATATCATAGTTCCCCCCCCCCCCATTGTTCAGTTTTCTTAGTATTGCCCCTTCCCATGGAGGAGGTACTTAATATACATTTGTTAAGCTAGCATATTGATTTTTTGCTCTGTTTATTGCTTAACAAAATGTAGTTTAAACTAAAAAAAAAAAAGCCATCTCATCATCCAAGCTCCATTTGCCACAAACAGGAAATTAATTTGCTTCTCCTTGTCCAAGCTGAGTCCCTGGCAAAATGGGGCAACTCATTGCTAAGTCACTTTTTGTTTTTTAGAGAAATATTATAGCTGGAAACTTGGCAGCTCACTCTTTCAAAGTGACAGCTTTCAAAAAGTCTACCTACCACAATTTAGCCTAATTTTAAACACATCAAAAAACGGCTTATTAAAAAATAATCTCTCCCCATGAGCCAGCTGCCTCCTTGTCCCCCTACCCTTTCTTTCCTTAATATGTAAAAAGTGGATTATATTGTGCTTTGGTTATACGAACTTTCTTCCAAAAATGATTATACCTGTCACAGATAGAATCTTGAAATAAGTTAAATGTTTAGGTTCATATCCTCGGAATTCCCAAGTGAATTGAATTCTCCATGCAATCTTTTTAATATTATTACCAAATGATAGGCATATATACTATCCATGAGGAAGATGGTCTGTTTATTGTAAAAACTACAGAACAAAGGGTTTTTTCTCTCTCATATTTCTTTTGGATAGTCATTAAAGTGTCATTTACTAGACTGATTAAAAACATTTTTGTAATCAGCTTGTTTTTTAACTGTTGCTATTAAAAATGCCCTGTACCTAGAATGTATAAGAAATGCTCAGCTGCTTAGAGGAAACTAGAATAAGAGAAATGAGGTTAACATCTTCTCCAGGGGCTAATAGCCCTCTAATCAATTTCTTTGTACCCCAAAGTATCTCAACAGCCTCTAAAAAGTATCCTCACCATGAGATTTCCCTTTATAAAACATAATTCTGATCATGCCATTCCGCTGTTTGGAATCTTTGCAAGCAGGAGGAAAAGTAAGGGCTTCAAAGCCTGTCACGGTGTGATGCCTGCCTATTTGTCCTGGGCTCATCTTCCCTTGCTTGTCCTCATTACTTGACAAATATTGTTCCCTCTGCTATAAATAGGATGCCATGCACTTGTCTACCTGGAATGCTCCTATTCATCTCTCTCACCCTCTTTTCCTCTCCACTGACACTAGTAGTCATTCTTTTAACTTGTTTCATCTACTGGATGGAGAGATGCTTGAGAACAGGGACTGTTTTACTCATCTTTGTGTCCCCAGAGAGTGTGGCTTAGCTCCTGACACAGAGGTGGTCATCACTACGTGGTTTTCCTCAAACCAAATGAAAGGATGAACTGCTTCTATGCAACATCATTTCTTAATCGTACTGTGAATGCCTTTCTTGTCCTTTCAGTAACCTTGAATCCAGAGAGGTTTACTCTGCAAAAGGACAGATTGACAATTAATCAGTTAACTAGTTGATTTAGTTCTGGCTTGGAGTGGTGGGAGGGAAGAATGCTCAGAAAGACGCAAGACCTCATTAAGCTTATAAATACTAGATTCTGCCTGCATTTGATTTTTAAAAATAGATCCAGACTTGCTTTTCAGTTTGAATTCAGTGCATTAGACCTGCCAAATTAGTGTTACGTTTACTCCTGCAAATGATCACCTATTGTTAATAATACAGAGTCAAACCAGCCCAAGCATATAAGGTTGTGATCCTGAACATTACATCTCCTGCTAAAATAACCTTTGAGACAAGAAGGTTATGGAGTGATTTTTCAGAAACACCAGCAGTGCATACAGATCAGTCTATTAGGAATAGATGCAAATTCCAACAGTCTAAGGAGGTTTTCACATACTTTTCTCAGCTATAACTGAGTTCAAAGGGGGACATTCAGGAGCCTTAGAAACACAAAGGACATCAAACACCCTGACTGACCCCAGTTCCAAGGTTTCATTGTCACCTCAAATATTTCAATTTTTCTTAAATATTGTGCTGTTGTGTGGGAGGAGCCTTACTCAAGTTTACACATTTGAGTTTTAGGCTAAAATACTTCTTAGCCAAATAATTATGCAAGCTGTGAGTTAAATATATTATACCCACTCAGTATATATTTTATACATTGACTGCCATAGGGTTATTCAAAACTCTGCCATCTCCTCTCCCCTCTACCACCCCGTCCTTTCTCCTCTTGCTTGTCAGCCTTTCTCAGTCAATTACATAAGAGCAGCTTGCTGAAGGGACACTTTAGAAACAAGTTTCCATTGAAATAAATGAGGAGAGAGAGTCTGATTTAAGGCTTTGTGTGCCTGGAGCCAAAGTCATGGTCATACAGGGAGTCAGGGAGATACAAGTCCTCTTGGAGCCACTAGTGGCCACTGGGTGAACTGCAAGGAGATGGCATTTTAACACAAGGCATTTAGTTAGACACATGGGGAGAAATGGATAGATTTAGTGCCAGAAAACCCTTTTAGCATAGTTAAGCAGAAATTTGAAATGCAAAGTAATAACTAGGAGATAGATTTACTTGGTTAGATGATCTATATGCTGTTATTTTTTTCTGTCTTATTCATCTGGGACTTACTATTCTGTTTTGTGAGTTCAGAGACCCTACACTCATGGCATGTAGCACTTAGCTGCTCTGTGTGAGAAATAGTAAATGGGTGCATGTTTATGAAATCTGAAAGTTGTTACTAATAATAGGGTCGTAATGACTCCAGGGCTGATGAGTCATTCAATTCTCAAGCCATCGACTGTTCATTTTACAAACAGTCATTGGGAACTCACACTCCTATGCCAGGGTCTATAAAACTATCCCAGAATGTCACTTGGTTGTGGACATATGACTACCGAGCAAATAAGGACAGGTTTTTTCCCCCAAAATAATTTAGTTCAAAATAATTCTCACATCTGCCTTAAAAATAAATAAACAATAAACAGTAAGACCAAGTCCTTTTAAAATTGACCTCTACACTCAAGTTCTCTGGCAGTTTTGATTTCTCACTGACAACAACATATTGTTCAGATTTCAGATATACAGGAGAGTAGACGGTACATATCCCCCCTAGGAACCATGCAGAGTGTGATAACTGACATTCTAAACCAATGAGCACTTATTGGTCATGTGCTGTGGGCCAGGGACTCTCAGACAGGCACTGGCCATTTGATCCTCATGGCAACTGTGAAGTTGCTTCCATTTGCTGATGAGAACACTGGGGTTGGGGCACCTACCTGACTTTGCCCTGAGTCTCAGGGCAGCGAGGGCAGCTGTGGAACAGGAACTTCCCTCACTGCCTCTGTGCAGGCTCACAGTTCTCAGCGATGGGTCTGAGAATACCTATCCCCTCCCTCCCGCCACCCCCAGTTCTCTGCCATTTCCTCCAGCACCCTGCCCTGGAGCCCACGGGCTTCTCTGTCAGAAGGGAATTTTGCTAGAAAACTGAATCCATCAAGGTAACCTGCTTGATAATTTGACATCAGCACATTTTCCAACTTATTTGCATAGAAAGAAAGAAAGAAAGAAAGAAAGGAAGGAAGGAAGGAAGGAAGGAAGGAAGGAAGGAAGGAAGGAAGGAAGGAAGAAAGGAAGGAAGGAAGGAAGGAAGGAAGGAAGGAAGACTCCAGCTCTGGGCAGTGAAGGAGTTGAACATCAGTTTCTAGCTTTGGCCTCCATTTCCTAACCTAAAACCTGGGGGTTAGATGAGCTGAGCAGCCGTCTTTTTAAACTCAGCTCTGTGGCTCTGATGGTAGGGATTTGGAGAGTGTGGCCCCTCCCTGGGGGAGAGAGCTCATAGCTACAAGTTTCCAAGTTTGGTGTGGCTCCTCTACCCAGCTAAAGATGGCCTCTGTTCTGTAAGACCTTCCTCCAAATTTGGATGGTACCTGACGGATGGTACTGAATACCTCTCTGATTTCACAGTTGAATATCAAATTGTCTGGACATGAGGGTGGCGCAGACAGAGCCGTCTACCCATCCCGTGGCATCTGACCTTCGGAACGGTGGGAATGACCAGTGTACTTTCCTTTGCTTTCAACCACTGGGCTCTTTCTGAGGAGGCGGCTTAACCACACAGGCACGGGTGGCCATGGCGCCTACCCCAGCAAGTGGGTGTTCACCCCCCAGGGGGAACCCTCAGGAGCAAAAGTGGGTCTTGGTACATGTGTGCTACTGACAAAAAGTGCTCCCTGCCAGATGCCATTCAGGAACAAAAGTCGGGCTGTCCCTGCCTGGCCCAAGAGAATGGTGTCTGTGCCACCAAGCCACCAGTGGCACTGGGGCCCTGTCGCAGCTGACAGGGCTGAGGGGAGGTCAGCTGCTGGCTGCTGCTCCCAGAGCTGGTCCCTGGGGATCGGCCGGGCCAGAGCAGGGAACGCAGCTTGCCTCGCCTGCCCTTAGTGCTGCTCTGCAGAGAAATAGAGGACTTCCATCTCCATTACTGTCAGGCTGGCTCTCTTGCCAGCTCTGAAATTCACAGCAGTGGATGGAGGAGGGAGGAGGGAGGAGGGAGAGGGAGAAGGAAGGTGGTGGCAAGCCAGACAATCAAAACAGCAACAATATTTGGGAGTGGAAACTTCCAGCTAGAGAACATCCTAAAAAACAGGGTGGTGGGGCTGGAAGAGACCACCACTAAGCCAGTGCCCTTGCTTCGCAGCCCCTGAGCTTACAAAGCTATTAAGTGGCAGAATTGGGGCAAGAATTGGGTTTTCAGTGATCTGATCACACAAAAGAGGATTTTGGAGGCCTTTCTTTAAAACAGAGATGCTCTGTGGGAGCAGCGGGTGCTGAGCCAGTGCCTGTGGGAGGAGGGCCGGTGGCTGTGCCCGGACCAGTGGGGCCTGTACCTTTCAGGTTGACGCCTCGGGGCACCAGGCCCTGCAGCTCCACAGTGGGGGGGTTGTTCTCCTCGGCATTGGAGTTGTTGAGGGGGACAGCTCTCCTGCCTCCAAAGGCGGGCCTGGGGGTCTCCGTCATCTTCAGTTTCTCAAGTCCTTGGTGGGGAAAAGGACACACAGAAAAGAAACGCGAAGCCGTTACATTTGACACAAGGATTAAAAATAGAAACGCAGACACATAACTGTGTGATAGCACTTGAGCAGCACATTTTGGGTTTCACATAAATAAAAACTGAGAAGTGGCAGTGATGGGTAGTCTAACGATGGAGTAGAGTTCCCCGAGGATCTTGGGGAGATTTGTCAAAGCATATGGAAAGCAGAAGCAAGGGGGCTGATGTGAAGAAAGAAAAAAAAATGTAACAGACTTGGGGAGCAAGGATTCTTCCTCTTGCCCCTAAAGCAATGTTTTGAAAGAAATGTAAGAAATGTTTGTAAGAAATGTTTACTGTATTGTGCATGTACACGTGCCCGCTTCATATAGACTTTGAAGAATAAATTCAGACACCTGCCATCACTCACAATCCCCCCATTACCATTGGGGTGGCGTCTTCCCAAGCATTCATGTTTGCATTTTAATTCAACCCATATTTATTGAGGGCCCCCTGTGATCTGGGCACTTGGGATACCTCGGAATAAGATAAGGAGTCTTGCCTTGGGGAGCTTTTGGTCTAGTGGCGGTTAGGGTCCAGCACACAAAAAAAAATTGGAAGTAAGGTCTCTGCGTTAGGGGTTCTCTCTCAGCTGGTCACTGCATAGTTTATAGTTCTGTGCTGTGCTTTCCTAAACCCCCTCCCTCAGGGGCTCACAGCCTCCCCTTGCTATTCCCTGCAGAAACAGCAGACCTCTGACAGACTGGCAGGGTGTGAGAAGGTGGTACCTGCTTTGGCTCCAGGATCACAAGGAATAGAATAAGGGGGATGAAGAGTTTGAGTAAGAGAGAGCGAGGCACATTGCAATCTTAGATAGGGCTGAAATGGCCCATTCTCTAGTGTACTTGGTCAGTGGTGCGGGCACGGCTCCCCCCCCCCCCCCAAGCCCGCTTCCCTTCCGTTGGAGTGTGTGCAGGCAGGGAGCCAGGGTGAATGCCACACCTTACTGCCAGTGCCCAAAAAGTATTTGTTGATCAACTGACCAAATGAAGGGAGTCCTTGTTTCTGGCCCCAGTGAAGCGTCCCTTGATCACCTGGATTACCCAGTCACGACTCCTGGTGATTTGGCTATTTTGAAAAAACAGGCACGCCCTCAAAAGATGAGGAGCCACTGTTATAGAGGCAACTGGAGGAGACCGTTCCAGAACGTGTTGAGCTAAGGCAACACAGTTGGAAACAAGAGGATCACTTTTAAAGTGCTTGGTCTTGGAAGGAGACAGCACTGTTTGGAAGCATAAAGTCAGAACAGGCGCCCATAAACATCTGCAGGCATATTTGCAGGCAGTCTCTAGTGAAGGAGGGAGGCAGGGAGGGAGGGGAGGCAGGAAACAGCAGACCTCTGGTGGGAAATAGCAAGGGGAGGCTGGGGCCCCTGAGGGAGGTGGGGCTAGGGGAGCACAGCACAGAGCTACGCAGCTATGCAGTGACCAGCTGAGAGAACCCCTAAAGCAAAGACCTGAGCGCCTGTGCAGGTGGACAGAGACACCCCTTCTCCCGGGTCTGGGGGAGGGAAAGGTGCTCAAGTTCAGCTTCCATGGGGCGATGCAGCCCTCCTTCCTCCTCCCTCCAACCCTTTGTGTCCCTTCTTCTTAGTCTGCTCTCCTGAGGAAGACCCCAATCCCCCCATTACCATTGGGTGGCCTTCTTAGCAAGCAATGCCTTCAAGAAAGCTTCATGGGGTACCTGAGAGAAGTCCTGCTCAGAAGAGGGGCCAGGTAGGTGCGGAGCCAGGGGCCAAGAACGGGCAATGGTTCAAGTGGGGCTGCCTCTGACCCCAGCCCCTGGCACTCCCAGCAGCCCCCCGAGGGACCAGCTTCAGGGGGTGGACGCAGTGGGCCCCAGGGAGCCTCGGGGTGTGGGGCTAAGCCTACGCTGGCCGGAGGGCCGGCTGCTTACCTGCGGTCCCCTCCTGAGGTGTCCTAGCACAGGCTGGCTCTTTGCGTCTCTAGGGTACTTCCTCAAAAGGACACAGGAAGAAACAAGAAAGTTGGCTCTTAAATAACTTCCTAACAGCTCCCTCCCTTCTCTCCAGTCCCACAGGGTTTCTCCTCCCCTTCTTGACAGCTGGAGCAAGTGAGCGGGCTTCAGGACTCTCTATTTACTCTGCCATTCTGCTCTGTTCCGGCAGGCACCCCTCCTCCCTCCCATGACCCCCTTACTCTCAGTTTCCCAGCCCGCTTCTGCCCACCAGGCCCACCTCCAGGTGTGCCTCCCCCTCCTCACTCGGTGGCCAGGAGGACCAGCTAATGACCTTGCAGTGCCAGGCTGACCCCGCCCCTCCCTGAGGTCTGGGTTTTGCCATCCAGGCAGGTGGGGCTTGGCAGACAGGAGGGCCTGCACTTCAGCAGACAGGTCACAGACAGCGGTGACCACTCATACAGCAAGAGCCCAGGTCCTTCTTGTGTAAATAAAGCTGAGGGACACGGCCTGTATTCTTACACCATCTGTGGAGCCACAGCCACCACCAAACCACACACTTCCCGTGGGGAGGGCAAGCCCAGCCAGGGGGGAAAGTGAGTAAATACTTTTAAGAGCACCACAAAAATTAGAAAATAACATTTTTTTTTGGAAAACCACTTTGGTTTATCTTCAAATAATTGGGGGAAAAATAAACTTTCTCCTAAAATTTTCCATATTTTTTCTGAGTCTTTGTATCTCTAATACTCCTATTTTAAGTCATGGCTATTTCTAACCTCCTTTTTACTGCTTCCAAATTTCTGACTCTGACTTTGGTCTACTTTCATAGAGAGAGAAAAGAAAAGATGCCATTGGTTAGGCATTCTCTCAATTATCTGCTGCCAAATCTATGAGCTTACCTGCAACCTCATACATATTTCCCTTCTTTCTTATTACTAAAGTGGGATGGATTCCCACCCCTTTCCCATGGCCTGGTGTGCCTGCCCCCGGGTCTGTGCTCCAGGTCCCTTCCTCCCCAGGCCTTGCTGTCCTGTCCAGCCATTCACCCTCCGTCAGCGTTCACTCCTGCCTTCCAGCAGCTGCCTCCCCGCATGATGTACACAGCTTCATGTCAAGACTCTTCTGTATTTTTGAAACCCTTCTTCATCCACATCCACCCAGCTATTAATGCTCCTCTCTCCTCCTCTTCATAGCATGCTCCTGTCCCATCATTCTACTGAAGCTGTACTTGAAGGTCACCAATGGCCTCACTAAGTCCAAAGGACAGGATTTGCTATCATTTACTTAACCTTCAAGAGCACTGAACTCTGCTGCCCACTCTCGCCTTGTCGGTCTTCTCCCCTGGCGTCTGAGACGCTGCACTCTCTGGGGTGTCCTCAGCACTGCGCAAGCTCCCCTGGTCCTCTCAGCAACTCCCATGTCTTCAATTTCCATCTGTATCCTGACACCTAAATCTAGGTCTTTAGCCATGATTTTTTTTTTTTTACAAAATGCCAAACTGCCCACCAGCCATCTTTACTTGGCATGTCACAATGATAACTCACATTCATCATATCTAACATGAGATGGGTCATTTCCCTGCAAACCGGCTTGTCCCAGGAGTCCCCTATCTCAGTGAATGCCATCACCTGCAGCCAGTTGCCCAGCCAAACATGTAGCATCATTGTTGATAATCCCTTCTTGCCCCCTCAGCATCCAACTCCGAATCTTCAACAAATATTTTCTACTCTACCTCTTAAACATCTCTTGAATAGTATATCCATTTACCTCTTTCAATCCATTCGCCACCAGGCAGTCAGAATGAGCTTTGTGAAACTCAAATCTGAAATCAAATACTTAGAACAAAGCCTTTCTGTTGCTATTTCTCTTTGCTTTTACTAAAAATTCCAAGCATCAGTTGACAAGTCCCACACGGTCTAGGCCTTGCTTTACTCTTCAGCCTCACCTCTCTTTCTCTTTCTCTTTCTCTCCGCCCACCCATCTCTCTCTGGCACCACCCATCCCACCTGCACCCTGTTCACCCCATTCTATGCTCCAGCCGCAATGGACTTACCTTGTGCCCTCTTCCCCTCCTCCTCTCACCAGGAGACTGTTTCCTATTCATCCTCCAGACCTCAACTTAAATTTCTCAGCTGCCCTGCAAGGAGCTTGCCTGGCGATGTGCTCCTTACACGTAGGGGCGTTTTGGTTTCCTGGGCTGCCCCTGCACTAGGCTAGAGAGCAGAGCATCCAACCAGAGTTCCCAAGGAGATACTGCAGGCCATTCCATTATCTAGAGCCCTTCCTTCCCATATTCTTTGCAGAGTAGAAGAAAAAGGCCCCGGGAAAGTATCACCACACTTGGTAGTTCTGGCAAACGTCAAGCCTGGGTACTGGATCCTGCCTACCCTGGTCCACATGGGGTTGGGAAGGGCGGTCAGTCTCACAGTCTCCAGATTAGGTGCTCAGCTGCCAGGTGCCCCTGGGATTCTTGGCCATGTTGAGTATTGCGGGACAGGCTTGTCACCCTCACAGCCTCCACCTTAATGTCACTTTTGGTTAATTTCCTAACTCTTCCAAACTATCAACCCAGGAGCCTTAAAAGTGCAAAGGCTTTCCTTGTGCCTAACAAATAGTGTCAATCAGAGAGAGTCTGAGTGTGCCAAGCCCTAGCACGTTCTTGAAGACCGTCTGCCATTACAGAAACCTTCTTCACAGTCCTGTGACTTAGAAATCAGAACAAAGTTTGCTGACCGTACGATGAACCTTGGGCTGTGCCAGGAAATACGACGTTTGCAGAAGCACTAAGGTCTGCAGTACCTTTTTTTTTAATCTCTGAATATCCCTTGCCTGGCACAGAGGTGGCACAATGTAGGTATTCAAGAAATATTTTCCCACCAGGAAAATAAAAACATGTTGGGTATCTTTCTGAGGAAAGAGGAATTTCACAGAGGAGATTGGTTACACGGTGATGAAGAGACAAGAAGTCAAACAAGGGAAGCTGAGTCAGCTCAGCCATCAGCAGCACAGGGAGTTCAGTGTCATCACCGCACAGGGCTGGGGTTATGCGGCCAGGATGGGATGATCTGAGATTCAGTTAGTGCATGAATCACTGTCTGAGGTCAAAATAAGGAAAGAATGATTCTGCTTGTCTCCCCCTCTACTGTCTCGCATTTTCTATGCTTATCTGAAGTCAGCTGACAATGGAGTTGGGAAACACAGCCTGTACAGCTGGCACCACCACACCTATGTTGGAGGGGAATGTCCCCAAACCAACCCCACATTCAACGATTCACAAGGGGGCTCCACCAGGCTGTCATCCTTACAGCTATGATTTATTACAGTGAAAAGATACAAATCAAAATCAGCAAAGGGAAAAAGCACACGGGACAAAGACTGGAGGAAGCCAGGCACACGTTTTCAAGAGTCCTCTCCCATTGGACTCACACAGGACATGCTTAACCCCCCCAGCAAGGAGGTGTGACATGTGTGAAATGTTGTATACCAGGGAAATCGTTAGAGACACAGAGCCCAGGATTTCATTTGAGGTTGGTCACACAGGCACGTGCCGAACACCACACTCTCTGAAAAGAAGCAGGTGGCCAGTGTTCACCACACTGTCTGTGCACTGTGCAAACTGTGTAGGCACAGAGAGCCTTGCAAGGGCCAGCCTTGCAAGGCGAGAAACATGGCCATGTCTGCTGGGCTGACTCCTTTCTGCACACTCTCCTCACCCTGACCCCTGACAGTAGAGCAGAGGAAAGGAAGGAGTGGACCTCAGAGCAAGCGCTCCAGGTCTGGCACCTCAAACAATGGATCTTTCCTCACAGTCCCACCAGTCCTTCATGCTCCCTTCTTGACATGCTTTTGGGCCACAGCAATGTCCGGGAGCAAAAGGACACTCCAGAGGAAGGTCCCTGTGGTCATGCAGCTCCTTCCCCCACTTTCCCTGCCTCACAGACTCAGCATGGCACCTCTGAGGAGATGTGTGTTCTCTCAGAGTACACAGCCCTGGTGCACCTTCTCACTTTTTCTGCAACCAGCGGGGCAATAATCCCTATGTCCTATGGATTGAAAGTTAAAGAAAGCCACAATTTACACATCATCGTCTGCCCAGGGTCAGGGCAAGAAAGGCTAAGCAGCACTCAGGAGGCCTGGCTCCTGTCAGAATCACCTAACAACCTTTGGGAGTAATGCGTGACAGAAAACACGCAGAAAGAGGGACCTATGTTGCTTTACTCTGACTTTAATTGTGAGCTCTTAGTGCTAAGGTATGGGTCCTCTTCTCGCTAGACAAAGCACTGTCTCCTTCCTGCCAGTATTCAGGAAGCAGGCGGTATTTGCTCAGGGGATGACTTTTCCAGCAAACTATTTGATTTACATGCAAAATTTCACATCCCATCCCAAACAACAACAAAAGAAAACAAACAAAACCTCAGTTGTGTCTGGCTCCTGCTGTGTTTTTCCACCAGGATTTTGTTGGTTACGGATGTAGATGCAGAAGAAGGTTGAGTGGATATAAATAACTATCGGCTTGGCAAGCAGGTGCCAAACCCTCCGACATAAATGACCCAAGTCCATCTCTCGGAAAGCCCTTCTCCTCCTCGCCCTTGAGCCTTAGGACTTTGGGGAAAACTTTCCACTCCAGAAGGAGGTGGGGTAGGTTGAGGATGGGAGGGAGCCGGGCAAATGTTTTTCATCACGTTCCGGCTGCAGGAGAGAGCAGCTGGTGAAGGACAGCGGCCTTCGGCCTTCCTTCACATCTTCAGAAAAGCCTCAGGGGAGGTCTCACCAAGTCTGGCAATGACACGCAAAACCCAGGAAGGAGTTTATAAAGCACCAGCACCACCGCCATGCAGTGAAACTGGGGGGTCAGGAGAGGGCCTTTCCTCCTCCTCCTCCTGTTAGGAGGGATGCAATCAGTGCCAGTGACAGTTCCAGATGGCAGGCGCCTCTGCTTACTTCAGCTCCCTGGGCACGGCTGCCTCTTGCTGGTGCCCTGCCATCACCTGCCATCACCCCTCTCCCTTCTGGAGGAGCAGCATTGCTGGGCTGTCTCGCCTCATGCTGGCCCTCCAGGAGGTCGGGTGCAGGAAGGCTGTTTTCTCCTCAGGATGAGTGATTTAAGTGATGCAGTTGCATGCTTACAGTGAATATCGCCATTATTATTGTTTTTTTGTAACTGTGGTAAAATGCACCTAACATACATTTACCATCGTAACCGTGTTTGAGTGTACAATTCAGTAGTGTTAAATATACATACACTCTTGTGCAAGCTCTCCAGCATTTCTTGATCTTGCAAAACTGATCTGTGCCCACTAAACACCTGCATATGAGTGCATGTGTAAGGGAATTATAAGTGTGCACACCTCCATGGAAGAACATTATCTATATGAGTGTGTAGGTCTGGCTGTATTTGTGAATGTGTCTGTCTCTGTGAGTATGTGTCTATGAGTATTTGTGAATTGTGTGCCTGTATGGGAGTTAATTATCTGTGTGAGTTTGTTTATACATGAGTGTGCATTGTGTACCCATCTATGTAAGTCCGTGTGTGAGTAAGGTATTTGTAAGTGTATGTGCCTGCGTGGGGTGCATTGTGCATGTGATTGTGTATATCTGACTGTATTAATGAGTGTGTGTCTGTACATGAGTGTGTGCCCGTCTGTGTGCCCGAGTGTGTGAGGTGAGTGTGTTTGCAGGGACATAGGAAGGCTTGAAGGACTCCCAAGGGGACATGTCATCTCAGCATCTCAGCCACGAGGTTTAGCTCCAGAAAACACTCTCCATGGGCTTCAACCACCTCCCGAGTCAGGCTAGTTTTAAAGACTTTATAAAATGACAAAAGTCCACTAGAAATGATCCTCTTAGCAATGAAGACTTTCACGTTTAAAGTAAAGTTCTTATAAAATGTGAGTTGATTAAGGATAGCCAAAGGGGGAGAGATGTCCTTTCGATGCTGTAAGCAGCCCCACGAGATCTTGCAGCACAGAAGTGTGGCAGGGCCTGCGGGTTTATTTGATTCCATTTCTTACTCTGCTGTGGCCCAGACTCTACCGAGTGAGCGTCACACCCACCTATCCCACTTACCTCACTTTTCAGAAGAAAAGGCAATCAGTGATAACAAAGCAATATGAGGGAAAAGCAATTAAAATGGTAACATAGCAATGCCTATGAACAAAATGATCAAAGAAGTGAAACCTGATAGTAGTGCCACAAGTTTTCTAATTGGAAAAAGTAGTAGCAACGGGAAACCATTGCTGGTGCTTTATAAATCCTGCTTGCGCCTTTACATGTGATTGCCAGACTTGGTGAAAACTCCCCGAAAGCTCCAGCATTTTCTTGATCTTGCAAAACTGAAAGTCTATGCCCACAAAACTACTGCATGTGACGTGTGCATCTCCTAAAGATGCACTACAAGCAGTGCTTGCTTTCTTTAAGTTGCCAGAATGCCAACTACCTATGAGTGTGTGCAGGTGTGCACCTGTGTGTGCATGTGTAACTTCAGTAGGAGTTTGCAGTGTTCCCAAGGGTAATATGGCAGCTTCCTCACCTGCTGCCTAAGTGACCTTGGGCAAATTGCTTAGTGTCTCTGCACCTCAGTTCCCTGACCTGCAGAGTGGGTCACACAGGTTATGAGGATCAAAGAAGAGAATATTAAGCAACACTGTGTGCAAAGCTAATACTAAACATTACCAATAGTAGAAGGTTGAACGGAGCAACCTCAGTTTGTCCAGGAGGACTATTTTATTTTATTTTATTTTTTAAATATATTTTATTGATATTTTACAGAGAGGAAGGGAGAGAGATAGAGAGCTGGAAACGTCGATGAGAGAGAAACATCGACCAGCTGCCTCTTGCACACCCCCCCCCCTACTGGAGATGTGCCCGCAACCAATGTACATGCCCTTCACCAGAATCGAACCCGGGACCTTTCAGTCCGCAGACCGACGCTCTACCACTGAGCCAAACCAGTTTCGGCAAGGAGGACTATTTTAACTTTTTCTAATAATTGATACCATTTATACTTTCCCACTATCTGGGAAGCGAATATGTAACTTGCTAATAATTTCATATATTTGGGGGGCTCATAATCAGCATTTATTCTTCTAGTTTTCAATCCAGAAGCTCTTCTGGGACTTCATCTGCTATTCACCCTTGTGGATGGGGAATTAGATCTGTAACTGGCTGGTTGCACCTGTATATGTGAGGATACCTATGGATCTCTTTCAAACGGAAGCCAATGAAAAACATTCTAACACAAAGAAACTGTCAGGGGAGTGGGTCTGAAACATTTTAAAACACATATGTCTAGAGAACATATCAGGGTTTGTGTGGTTCCAGGCTCTCTTTGGAAGCCCACATCCAGATGGGTCAAAGGGCAGCCCTGTCCGGCATCTCGCCGACTCTTCCAGGGAGTCCAGGAGGCCCTGGCAGGTCACCCCAGTTCATGGCAGTCACTGGCTGCTCCCTCTGGGGGTTGCACAGCACCCTCCTGCTGGTGAGGAAAAGCCCTGGAACCAGGCCTGCAGGACTGTTCTGAAGGGGAGCAAGAGCAGAGATAAGACCCAAAACTTAGAAATGGGGAAAGGAACTTATAGTGCAGCCAGGCTGGAAATGGAAGGACTGGATGTTCTGCAGCCTTCCTAGCAGCAGAGCTTCTGGATAATGACCTTTGAACTTCTAAAGCAAGCCAAGGCCATTGCATAATCAAATGTGTGGTCACTAAAATGCAGTCAAAGAAAGGTGAAGTTCTCCTTTCTTTGATGCTCACTCGGCAATTTCTGCAGAAAGTTTGCCAAGAAACATGCCACAGCTCTTCCTGAGCATGTGCCCTGGTTAGTATATGTTTCCCATCACAATGGGCACTCTAAGCTATGAAAGTAGCACTGGAAATATTAGCAGTGTGGCGTGGACATATATCTTGATCCACTGTGAATAGTTCCCACAACTTAAATAAAAGCAGTTCACACACACACACACACACACACACACACACACACACACTTCCCAGTTCATGTTTAATAAATTCAGATATTTTAGAATATTAGGGGTCTTGAACAGTCCATCCCATTTCCTATATTCTATGTGTGATAATAGTCTAGCATCAATTCCCAAAAGAATTTCTCTAATAGCCATAGCTTATTATAGAACATTATCCTTGATTATTCAAACAATTTTATTATTTTTTCTATTATAATTTATACTTAATATTATTTTGTATTAGTTTTAGGTGTATAACATAGTGGCTACACAATCATATACTTTACAAAGTATTCTCCCTGGAGCCCATTAAAAAGATTTTCAGAGGAGGAAATAAAACTAATAATGTTGTATAAGTAACATTAACTTTATGGAAATTGGTCCAAAATGTGTCAATGCACCCATGCATTTCTCTAGTATATTTTCATTTTGTATGCAGCTTTCTAGGGAACCATTGCACTATGACTATGTGTGTGTGTGTATATATATATATATATATATATATGTGTGTGTGTGTGTGTGTGTGTGTGTGTGTATAGTGGCTGTAACGCCATAACACTGGAATGACAACAACCAGTCACCAGGAGGTGCATTGATAGGTCCTGCAGCAGCAGCAGGACTCTGGGTCCCATGGTGGAGGTGGGCGGGACTCTGGGTCTCACACGATTTCACGCACTGGGCCTCTAATATATATATATATATATATATATATATATATATATATATATATATATGGCTTTAGATATATATGGTTTTATGTGGTACTTTCTTCCACTTGTTCTAAAACATCCCCTCTCTCAAACCTGAAGTATTCTTTAAGGATTGTATTTATTTATACATTTATTCTTGAAATAGCTAGTTTGCAAGTATGGCCTCAATTACCTATGCCTCTGAGTATTCCTGCCCTGTGCAGTCCCCTCCCAGAATGAACTGGGCTTCCACCAACGGAATGCAGTGGAAGTGACACCATGCCGGTGCACAGCCTACCCCTTAGGCAGTCCTAATGGCTTCCACTTTGTGCTTTTGGGACGTACACCAGCATCAAAAAGTCTAGCTATCCTCATGGAGGTCAGCTACCATGTGGAGGATCACGTGGAGAGGCCCTGACTACGTGGAGAGAAAGAGGAGCTTTCTCTTTCAGTTCCAGAATCCTGAACCCAGACTTTGCGTGTTCATGCCAGCTCGCTGCCCATGTGAGTGAGCCACCTGAAAGTGGATGCCCACCCTGTCAAGACGCTCCAGCTGATGCCACATGGAGCAGAGACAAACTGCCCACTTGAGTCCTGCCAAAGTCATAACATTTTGAACAATTAAATAAAATTGCTGTTATTTTAATCTACTAAGCTTTGGGACAGTTTGCTATACAGCAAAAGGTAACTGAGATACATTGATCCAACAAATATTTATCAAATACCTACTATTGGAGAACTGAGCAATAAATAAGAAATTGTATTTATCTTTAAAGCATAAAGTCCAGAGGGGAATACTATATTAAAAATTAGCCTTTGTGGAATTTAATCGTAAGCCTGTTTGAATGATTTCATGAAATTGCAAAATATTTTCTTTATTGCTATCAGATAGATATCTTTTATAAGGAAATAATCTGACATGTATGTTCAAAATATATATTGAATAACTAATAAATTAAAGTCAGTAGACGATCTCTGATCAATGAAAGTAATGTCAGTTGCTGACAAAAATAGGAAGTAAAGACTTTCAGTGACTTATGTGTGGAGAGCTGGATTTTATTTTATTTTTTTCTTGCCTTGAATGGTCAGCCACTCACTGTAAACTTTGATTTCCAAATCTGAGAGCCACATAAAAGGAGCACTGCTCCTATGTCACTGCTCAGAGAATCTGATCCAGGGATTCTGCGAGGTGCTGCAGCAGATTGATGATGACTGATTGGTTGGTTGATTGGGGAGTTTCCCATTGAACTTGAAGCTCAGAAGGAGCCAATAGCAAACTCTATAAGACATGGCTTTGCCCAGTACCATTCACCCCTCAGGACCACGCTCAGAGGCCAAAGGCAGGGAGTGACCTGCTGGTCCCCAGGGGCCTCTCTCTGCCAGGCTGCTTGCCATTGGTTCACTGCACTCCTGGCCAGCTGCATGGGCCAGGGGCTTCAGGACATTCAGCAGGGAGCAAGAGAGAGGTTATCCTTAAGCTCATCAGTGAAGAGAAAGAGCAACATATATTATTGTCCTGAACATATCCATCCTGATACTCCCACCCTTTAAGGAAATTGCTGATGGCTTGGCTTTAAGGAATTTTGCTCATTGTATTGTGGACCCCTTGGTTACCCAGAGCAGGTTAAAACCACCCAGTATATTCTGAATATACCAGCCAATGACCACTGTCACTCCATCCCTCACTTCCCACTACTTCTTCTTTAATCCAAAAATGTCTTTCAACACAGGCAAGAAATATGACAGAACTCTCCCGTCTAACAGATGATAGCAGAAAAGACTGTTTGGTGCTGGGCCTTGGCAGTTGAAGTGCATCACATGAGTTCGCCAGCTGCAATTCAGATGATTTCTGATTTACCTGGTATAAATTTTTTATGAAATCTCTCCAGGGCCCAGGGGACCTGTAATTGGTTTTTAGTTTTTTATTCTGCACTGTCATGTCTAATTGCTCAGATGGTTCCATGATAACCACATTGTAAGGTGGCTTTGATGTACTTAGCAGCCTTCCCATCTGCAGGCAAGCTCTTGTCTTCACTGAGCATTTTAATCATATTTTTCCTTTAGGATAGAGATGGAGGAATTATTGGCCTATTTATATATTTGCTTTTTATTATTAGTTTTTCACATTGGTGGCACAGCATACGGAGCACTGCCAATAACACACCTCCGAATCTATTTTCTCATTCACAGCAGAGGTCAGACCTGCTTAAGCAGAAGCCTGCTCTTCCTATGAGACATGCTTCCCTGCTTTTGTGACACGGGGCCTGCGGGTCCAAGGAGCATCCTCTTGTGGTCAGCTGGTGGCTCTTATAGCCTGTCCCTGGGTCCCCTTTGTAGCCCCCATTACCAAAGAACCCCACAGACCACTTAGAAAAGTGTGATATAAAAATGACAGGGCCTGGAGGAGCTGGTCACCAAAACTCCACACACAAGGCCGGGGCTACAACCCTTCTAGTTTCAGATGTTCTTTTTCTTGCCAACCTTATAAGCTTTCTAAAAAATAGTAAAGAAAGAAAAATCTACTTCCTTAAAGTGAAGCTGACAGTGGTGCATAGGATCTGCCTACTGCAGCTCATTTCCTCTCAGTAGTGATTGCAGCTACACACCATGCAGACAGAGGGCAAGACCCCCCCCCCCATACACAAGCTCACATTCTAGATTTCTCCAGCTGGTTTCAACTGTTTACAGAGTCTAGATTTTGCAGAAGTCACTATGTTTGGGGGAAAAGACTTCATTTTTGGCAGCTTTGGTTTGATGACACTACTCCCTCTGGTGCAGTGACAGCTAGAAGAAATGGGGACTTCATTCACTTGAGTGTCAGGCTTTTGATCCAGCCCTGGTTAGGAATCAGCACTCTCCATGGTCATTAGCCTCCTTTCTTCTGTAAGACTTTCCATCTTGTAGTCAGTAGTCAGCGTTGGCACTATTGTGAAGTCTGAATTGGCTAGTATTTAACTCACTCGTCACAGACCATAAAAGCCTCTGCTCCTTGAAGTCTCTCAAGTGTGTGAAGACAGAATGTGCGGGGAGGAGCTGCCTTTTAATGTTTTCCCCTGTGTTCTCAGAGCACAGACGCATTGTTCAGTCACATTTGTTCAGTCCTTGAAGGCAGAAGGCAGTGCTTCTACTTGAAGCTTCGCTTCATTCAAAGGGGAGCAATCAATTTAATTCTGCGAGAGCTCATTGAACGCTTCCTTCCTCCAGCCCGAGAACAGTGCCGGAGGCCGTGGGGCAGGGTCTCGCTGCTGTGCTGTGCATGGAATTACCCAGAGAGCTTCGGTTCACAAAGGTCTGGGCCAGGGTCCAATCAATTTGTATTTTTAAAAAGTTCCAAGGGGTTGCTGTCTGTGGACCCCTTTGAGTAGCACTGCTGTGGAAGATCCCTTAAGGAATTTGCAAGGGTTGCTGGGAAAGACAGTCAAACACATTTAAATTAGAGATTAAGACAACCAATAACACAGGACCAAATAACCCGAGTCCCCAGGTGCACAGTGGAGATATCGAATGCCAAGGTCCTGCAGGAGGTGATCAGAATAATGTGGGCCAAAGGTATCTATCAGCCTACAGTTCACCCTTAAACAACTCATGTTTGAACTGAATGAATCCATTTATTTGCAGATTTAAAAAAAATAAATACATACAGTACCATAAATGCATGATATCTTCCTTATGGTTTTCTTAATATTTCTTTTTCCCTAGCTTACTTTACTGTAGAATACAATATATAATACATACACTGACCGGCCAGATTATTATGATCTCTAAGTGCATAATAATCTGGCAACTCAGTGTATATCCTATATAATAAAAGGCTAATATGAAAATTGTCCCCTGGACCAGGAGTTCAACCAGAAGGCAGGCTAGCCAACTGCCCATGTTTCCTCCCTCTGGTCAGGCTGGCCAGACCCTCACCCATGCACGAATTCATGCATAAAGCCTCTAATATATATATTACACACACACACACACACACACACACACACACACACACACACGCTGAATGGCCAGATTTTTATATGTTCAGAGATCATAATAATCTGGCCACAGAGATCATAATAATCTGGCCACTCAGTGTACAACATGTAATTGGTAGGGTTTCTGGTCAACAGTAACCTATTAGTAGTTAAGTTTTGGGGAATCAAAAGTTACATGCAAATGTACCACTGCACTGGGGTCGGTGCCCTTAACCCCTGGGTTGTTCAACCGTCACTGTAGTTACCACTAATCTGGGCTGGGCTTTGGAGGAGGCAGGATTTTGAGGAAATCGCATGATATGGGATGGGTAAGAGTAGAGGTAAAGGCTTTCTGGAAGAGAACTATAAATGGGGATTTCATGATAGTAAAGATGGTGATTGAATGTGGAGCTTGTCCTGAGAGCTGATGAGATTGGTGTTCAGGGTACATAGTTTCTGTGGAAATAAATGGTGACTTAATGAAATGAGATCAGGCAAAGCACATTTATTTTGATCTACTCGGGCAAGGGAGTCAGCTGCCAGCACTTGTGTTCTGGCAGACTCACTGGGAGACAGGAACAGGAAAGTTTTATAGTAACAAAAAGGAAAGGTTTTTGGCATGCTCTGATTGGAGGCTGTTGGCATGAGGGGGCTGTAGGCAGGTTAACTAGATGTAGGCACTCCATGCGATTGGTTAGGGGTATATTCTGCTTTCTCTGGTTAGTTCTAAATTGGAACTGGCAACAAAAATTAGAGATGCTTCCACTCATTCCATCCTGACTTGTGGGAGCCAGTGGTTGTAGCAGTCCTTGTTTGGCTTTCTGAATTGCTACTTGAGACAGCAGTATGGCCTCCTAGAAGTTCTGGCTGAGAGCAGGTGGATTCCTGGACTGGTTATTGTGGATAAGGGCTGCTTTCCTAAGCCGGTTGCTGCAGAGCCACTTTTATATATGGTCTGACGATTGTCCATTTTGCACATTCAGTCTTTCATTTTTGTTTTAGAAAGAGATGGATACTGTAGGGTTTTGTGGGCTTGTCCTGATGTCATCTCTCCTTTTATTTTATTATTTTAATATATATTTTTTATTCTTGACAGTCCATTTATTTTATTTTTTCTGGGGTGTATAGCCTCAGTCCACTTAATGGGTGACTTTGTGAGTGTCCCTTTCTTTTTTTCTTAGCCCTCCTGACCCCCTCCTAGGTTCTGTTTGTTCTATAATTCCTCAGATCGATAACGAGTAAACTCCTGAAGAAGACATTGGCCCAGTGGCCCCTGAATAAAGCCCAGTTCTTGGGCTGCATTGCTACTCACAATGTACAAGCCAAGACTTGGATCCCTGCAGAGATCCCAGAGCTGCTTGGGAGCTGACAAGGACTAAGGGTCACTTTTCTCCCAACCTCATGTGAAAGAACAACTTAACTGAGTGCTCTCTGCAGAAGCTCCCAAGTCCCCGAATAGAGGGGAGTCCTGTGGATTCTTGTTGGATGATACAGCTGAGGCCCCGGTACCTCTGCTGATGGAGGGAAATGGAAACTCTGCAGGAGGGGTCCTGTTGCAAAGCTAGCATCCTACAGGCCTGCAGGCCCCAAGCAACTGAGCGAGGTCATCTCTTTTCCTGGCAAGCACTTCTAAAGGCTCCACAGCAGTGCTCCCTAGACAGGACGCAGAGGCTTTGCAGGAACACCTTCTGCACTCACCATCTGTGTGCAGCTGCTGCGGCCACAGAGTTGGGCTGCCAATCTTCCAGCAGAGATGTCCTTCCTTCAGGTTTCTAGACCAGCTCCTGTTTGCCTCATTTTTGTTTGCTCTCCGAAACTCCTCCTGCTGTGACTCCCAGGATGTCTAGTGAATTAAATTCTCTAAATGAAGCTCATGTGTTAGGCCTTCCTGTCTTTTAGTTTTACTGAATTGCTTGTTTATTGCACTTAAATTTATTTCTCATGGAAAAATTCAACAGGTAAGTTGATCACATATTAGATTGACCCAGTAAACTAAGATGGCCATAGGCACTCAATGTAAAATATTTTAGCATTTAAACAGTTCATAGGAAATAAATAATACATCTGGAGTCTAGGGCTTTTTCAGCTTTGATTTCAGAGATGTTGAATATGTTTGGATATACATATATTTTCGGGGGTGGGGCTACATATATGTGTTTGTTGTATGAGAGATAAAAATTAACTTATAGAAATAATTATTCTGTCATGTATATTGATGTAAAGATTCCTAGCTATGCCTCAATATTTATTTTTCTATTTTTTTCCATAGTAATTGAACCTTCAATTTTTAGCTGAGCACTTCTCTGGAAGAGGAATCTTATTTCCCAACTTCTCTGGTAGCTAATTGTGGCCAGGTGACAGAACTCTGGACCATGAGGAACAAATGAAGATGTGTGTGAAATTCCTGATAAGAGTGGAGGTGTGTCTTTCTGGCTATACTTTCCTTCCAGCTGGCTGGAATGTGCACCCAAGGGCTGGAGCTAAACAGCCTTTGTGAGCCTTAAGGATGGCAAATAGTGCACTCAGTTAAAAAGAGCATGGGCTCCTGGTGGCTGTGGCGATCCTATGCCAGCCCTTTGGTGAAAGTTAAATAAACAGGTGTCTAATTTAAAGCACTATTTTTTAATCACTTGCAACCAGGTCTATTCCTACCACATACAACAAAATAATCAAAGAACAGGGAATAACATTGGTCTTAAAGGTTGGGAGGAGCATTGATGCCACACAGGACTGCTGTTGCCTTTGTCACCTTAAATCAGCCTGGAGTCACAATAGTAACTATTCATGCTCACAGACTTCAGTGAATTAGAGCTGCTCATACACACAGGATGATACAGGGGTTGTTACATCCAGCCACTGATGTTTGTTTGCCTTTGTGTAATCACCAAGAATAAAGTAAGGCCATGTCAACTATATAAGCAGTGTTGATATCATAGCACCAGGAAAGCCTCAGGTTAGAAAAGATGGAAGGATAACTTTTCTTGAAAGAAGCCTGGTAAAAAGCCAAGCTTCACAATATCAATTTCTAGTCCTTCAGGGACAAGCAGGTAATGTAAATGGAGCACAACTTAAGACTACAGGAGTGTCAGGAATCATGCTAAAAACCCGAGAGTCCATTCCCCGCCCAGATGCACGCAGGTTTTTCTAAAACATGCCTTGTGGCCCTAATCAGTTTGGCTCAGTGGATAGAGTGTCAGCTTGTGGACTGAAGGGTCCAGGGTTCTATTCCAGTCAAGGGCATATGCTCGGGTTGCAGGCTTGGTCCCCGGTATGGGGCATGCAGGAGGCAGCCAATCAATGATTCTGTTTTTATCATTGATGTGTCTTTCTCTCCCTCTCCCTTTCTCTCTGAAATCAATAAAAATATATTTTAAAAATAAATAAAACATGACTTGTGGTCAAATAAAGCACATCTTTGAGCTAGTCTGATGCCTGGGCCACCACTGTATGCCTCTGATATATAATGAACATTGCACTGAGTTATAGTAGATTCCATTCTTAAGGCAAGACATGATCCCAGGCTTCAAGGAAATCATAATGAAGGGAAAGAAGGCAAGATAGGTCAACACAATTTCTGTTTGTATGATGCTTTGTAGAACCTGAAATACCTCAGCAGGATCAGGAGTTATAATCTAGGAAGGTTATCTTTTGAGCTTGGCATGAGATGTGGAGGCTAGCGGAGTGACCCAGATGAGATACTCAAACTCAAGTACTAGACAGAGAAAGGAAGAAAGTATACACATGGGGTTAGAACCACGAGGTACCTAATTTATAGAACTAGGATTTCTGGTCCAAACAGTAAGCCATCAATCTTTTTTTTTTCTTTCCATCTTTTCTGAGACATAGTTGACATAAAACATTGTATAAATTTAAGGTGTACAAGGTGACAAACCATTAGTCTTTGAAGCATATGACAGAACAAGAAGCATACTTTTAAAATGCTTTAAATAAAACAATATAAAATGGATGTTTTGTGTGTTATATACCAAAATTAGTGTTAAGTTCAGGAAGGATAATATGCAGACAATGCCATATAAAATGGATGTTTTGTGTGTTATATACCAAAATTAGTGTTAAGTTCAGGAAGGATAATATGCAGACAATGCCCTAACCAATGTTGCTCAGTGGATAGAGCGTCAGCCTGAGAACTAAAGGATCCCAGACCTGATTCAGGCCAAGGGCATGTACCTTGGTTGCGGGCACATCCCCAAGAGGGGTTGTGCAGGAGGCAGCTGATCAATGTTTCTCTCCCATTGATGTTTCTAATTCTTTATCCCTCTCCCTTCCTCTCTGTAAAAAAAACAACAATAAAATATATTTTTAAAATATGCAGATAATACAGACTGATATGTTGGTAGTCATTCTTCCCTTCTACCCATTCAAAGATACAAGACTCAAAAATAATCCATAAGATCAAGACTTACAACAAAACTCAGAATTAATGACCTACTTGGTTCAAATGCCCTTTAATAAGATAGGTAATATAATCTGGGAAATTTTTAGGAATACATCTGTTCCTTTTAATCTCTAATTATTGACAAGTAAGTATACATTATTTCAAAGACTGTCATTAAGACAGGCTATCCTGGTCTAACTCCCCATATGGCAAAACTGATGACAATTCAGAGAAATAAAACACATTTTCCTATAAGTCATAACATTATACCCAAATTAACATTATCTAGCTAGAAAAAATTAACTAGTCTCATTTGAGATAGTAAAGATACTAGAACATTAGAGGAGACTGAGAAAGCATATACTCAAAAGAGAAGCTGGAATAAATCACAGACCTTAGGCTTCATCCTCACACTTCTTATTTGTGAGCTATCTTCACCCAAGTGAAGGGAGAGAAAATGCATGAGACATTGCCAAAGAAGCTCAATATAGGAATACACACGTTGACACTCAAAGGTAGGAAAGCATGGCTTAATAGCACCAGTGCAATTTCTCACATCTTCTCACAGCTGGAGAAACAAATTGACATCCAAAAGGTCACTGATTTTTAATAGTCCTGGGACAGAAGTGCTTCCAACTGGGAGTAAATCCATGGATCACTGTAGTGTGGAGGGCTAATGTACTTTATTGTCTTCATTAAATATTTAGAAATGGTACAATACTCATTGGTGGGAAAAACAAAAGGATAAGAAATTTTGATTATATGGTTTAAATATGCACAAGCTATACACTTTATTAAAATATCAGAATGCTTTTTCTATGAAAACAAGACCTCTTAGTGGGATTTGAGAAACAATGGAGACTGCGTGTCCAAAGGTATTGCCAGTTTCACATATGTCTATGTATGATAACATTAAAATCCCCCTTAAACCTATTACAGAACAGAAGAAATGGAGTGATTACAGGCCAGATGAAAGTACATGGTTTGATGGCTCAGTGACTGATTTTTTTATATTAAGGATTTGACATTAAAGATTTACATTAATGGTTCAGTTGCTGGCCTAAAACAGAATACCACTGAGGCTTCCCAAACTAATCTCTTCCTCCTCCAAAACTGTTTCAGATACATGAGCCAATAACTGTTCACTATAGTGATGTGGTTTATTTTTAGAATAATTAAGTATAAGGCCTTCAATATGTAAGAGTTATTCTAGGATCCACTCTAAATACAATGAAACAGTGCATTAAGCAATAATGCAATAGCTCCAGTTAAGAAAATTCTCCCTAATAATTTTTAAAGTATGCACAAATAAACAATGAAACCTCAAGAATCCATCCATAATAAAGCTTGGTTCGATAAGATACAGGCTACGATACATAACAGCAGTCATCACAAATTAATGCAACTTGGATCCCAAGTACTATAGTTCTTTTCTGAGCACTGGATGCCCTTTAAAAATTTTATTGATAAAGGACAAAATAACTACACAAGACCAGAATGCTGAAAGGTAATCTATATTCTCAAAAGAAGCTAAAGGGTATTGTAAACAAGTTATATCACAGAAACTGCACTTACCTTTCTCTTCAGTATGAGCTATGGTTCTCACCAGCTGCTAGAATCCCTAAGCAATGGAAAAAACAATCAGAATTATGTGTTTTGTTTTTGTTTTTATTAGGTAAGATGAAGAAAATAGGCTGGTGTTGAAAGTACAATATATTTTATATAACAATGCCCAAGTTAGAGTCGCAACTCTACCAACTTTGGCTTAGCCACCTTGGACAATTTACTTAATTTATTTCTTGTCTTGAGTTCCTTTTCTATAGATAGAAGAATTTCAATAGGTTATTTTTAACTGATTTTTTATGATCTGACCTTTAGTATGTTTATGTGCAGCTAGCTATTCATTTCTTTAGGAATTCCTAAAAAGTTTTGTTATTTTTTCATAGCACCTATTGCTATGCTTTCATATTGTATCTTTCATAGCACTACTGCTTTCTTATTCATCCTTCCTATGAAGTCCACAGGCTCAGGAGAAACCAGTTTTGTTTGTGATTAGTTTGGAAATAGGATTGCAACTCAGGTTGTGAACAGTGAAATGAAAGGGTTCTTGGAATGTTTATGGAATGTTTTTTGAGTAAACTATTCTCTTTCTCTAGACTGGGATGGTACAGAATGTAGAATCTGAAATGTTATCACTATCTCTCTACCACTCTAGATGTAAAAGCAGCATTTTGAGAAAGGCCAAGTTAAAGAACTGTTGGGGAAAATGGATCCAGAACCATAGGATTAAGTCAGCACTGAAGCTGATCCTACTCTGGACTTGCAGTTACACAAGCCAACACATTTCCTATTGCTTCAGCCAGTTGGAGTTGGTTCTTTTGGTTCTTACATACAAAGACTTTTAAAGTTTTTTTTTTTATTTCATTGTACTTGAAGTACTCATTCATGCTAATCTTTCCTCTGCACTCACTCAGCAGGCTGTGTAGGAAGCAATAAAAGTGATACATCTGCAATTGTCACTTGGTCTAGAATCCCAAAGTGGAAAGAACATGAGCTATGGTTGTTAAGTGGAGAAACTGCATTTCATTCATCTTTGCACCCCTAACCATTTAATAAATGTGTAATCAATTAATAAGATAAAATAATATTGACAGCTAACATTTATTGAGGACTTATAACTTGCCAAAACACACTATAGAAAGTAACCTTCTGAATGCTCAGAGTCTAATCAGATCCCACTGATCAAATGAGTGAGAAATTAAGTAACTTGCTCTGGAGCATACTCACGATTCAAATTTAGACTTGCCTGATTTCAGAGCCCAAGTCCTCTATTTGTAATTTCAACTATTTTAGATGTTTTCTAGCTCAGTGTTACTTAAATTGTGGTCCAGGGACCAGTTACAAATTGTTTGTACTGTGTAGTTCAGCTGCCTGTTTGTTTGTTTGTTTGTTTCATAAAAAGACTTTTGCAATGAAGGAAGCATGCATTCTATCTGAATAAAGGCCAGTTTTTCTGAAGCAATGAATTTCCAATCTTTTGCCAATAATGCAGTGTTTGGAATGGCGTGCTATTTCAGTTCATTACCTAAAATAAATCTCTTACTGTACGATAATCACATATACAGAGAGTCATTATAATGGTGTAAAACGTATTCTTGCTATTCCTTTCAAGTTACTAATCAGCCCAGAAATAATTCTCTTTGGGTTTCCTTTTCTCTCTCTGATGTCACTTCCCCTTCACTCTTGCCTCATCCTCCCCCACACCTTTCAGCATTTCCCATCCTCTGTTCATTCCCAGGGTCTCAGCTCTATTCTATGAGCTTCACTAGATCCCCAAGGTTTTGAGCATTGCTCCTAGCTCCAACCAAGATACAGGAATCCTGTCCTTACTGTGCTTGAGGAAGGGAGCCTGAGGTCTTTGAGATTCCTCCAAGTGGAACATCTACAGACAAAACATATCAAAACCAACCCTTTTTGCTAATATCAACCACTTTTTATGGAACAGCTTTGGTTATTACTTTAATAATAAAACATTGTCTTCCCTAAAGGAAAAAGAAGTAAAGAAAGAGAGGGCCCTAACCAGTTTGGCTCAATGGATAGAGAGTCAGCCAGCAGACTGAAGGGTCCCAGGTTCGATTTCGGTCAAGGGCATGTACCTTGGTTTCAGGCACAAACCCAATGGGTAGTGTGCAGGTGGCAGATGATCAATGTTTATCTCTCATAGATGTTTCTATCTTTCTCCCTTCCTCTCTGTAAAAAATCAATAAAATATATATTTTTTTAAAAAAAGAAAGAGATGAGGGGGTGAAAAATCCTACTCTACCACACATACACCTTCGGTCTGTGCTCATTTTTCCTCATGCGTTGAGGAATATGGAAAATGATATCCTTCTTGAATAGCATTTGGGACCCGCTGCTTCTGGACAAGCACCCATCCATCAGACACTGATGCAAAATTGATCCTTTACTCAAAGGAGAACATAAAGGACCTTTAAAAAACACAAGAAAAGGTATTTTCTTCCTCGCACTTTAAGGTTTCTAACTCTGAGGTCAATTGTTATCTGGCGGATTCATAAATGGAATGAAAAATCTTGCATATTTGTGCATTTTTCTGGAAAGTCTGTGACTCCTAATAGATTGATGGCACATTCCTGATCTGTTTGCCCAATGCAGAGAGAAGTTAATTATGTGTTGAGCATATTGTTCTCCTTCCACTTACTGATGTATGCAGGCATATATATTTAACCACATTTTTATTAAAATAAGAAAAAATAATTTTAAAAAATGATGTAGCATAAGAACTTCTATTCCATGGTTTCAGGCTATTGCCCTTGTCTTTCCCAGCCATGTCACATCAAAGGGAGGGCTGAGAATGAGATATGGGAACTTACAGCAAACCTTCACCCCTCATGGGAGAAAAACTTAAATGTGTGTCCTATTTCAGTGGGTCAGTAAAGAAAGATACATACTTGAATTTCATTTGAGGACAGCTAACTGGAAAGGACATATAACTTACAACATAATAAAGCTTTGAGACAATAGTGTCAATTTTGAAATTGGCTCTATCTTGAAGCAATTTGGAGTTGTACAGGAGATAAGTGTTTTCACAAACTGAAATTTTTTCAGTAATGATAGATGTAATGTCACATCTGTCCTTAGTCATCAACCCTTATTTTGCTTTTCCTTTGGACATTACATAACTTGTAAAATTATTGTAGCATAGAGCCTCATCTGTACTTTGCAAACAAATAAGAAAATTAGTTTATTCTATATTCAACCATACTTTTCAAAAGGGAAAGAGGACAGTATAGAACAAATCTTAATTAAATTAAAACCACATGTTATTTTTGTAGATGTAAGTTTAGATAATTACCAATTAGGATTTCTAATATTTATTTGTATAGTATTATGCCTTAATAGAAGTTTTTGTAAATAAGCACGTGGGTTAAAAATATCAACTGACTTATAAATTAAACACTAAACAGTTAAAACCATCTGTCTTATTTGCTATGAGTTTTAGATCCAAGAGCTTTACTGGGTCACACTGTATGCCTCTCAGTGGTCACCCCTGACATTTTCTGACATGATTCCCAGAACTCAGGGACTAAGGGACATCTGGTGCCACATTTATGATTGATCGTTACATAAACCAAAGAAGCTGAGAGTGCTCACATGGAAGAAGCACATTACTAACAAATGTAGTTCCAATAATAACCAGTCTCTGATTTGTGCTGTAAATTTTTGAAAAACTTCTATAAATGTGTAATATGAAATCTCACTTAAATAGTGCTTTATTATATACAGAGCCCCGTTACATTAATTATTCCATTTATCTTTCACATGAATTCTATAACATAGAGAAATAGGGACTCATACATTTTTTTTTTCTGGTGAGAAAATCTCGGCCAGAAAAATAAAGTTCTATAACTGGAACACACAGGTGGGAAGAGGTAACACTGTAGTTCTTTATAACTCTTTTTACTATACCTTGATGTAACTTCCATTTAATGCCTCCTGTTGATCTTACAATCATATTTTTAAAAAGTTAGATGAGATACAATGATGGATATCCTAATTAAATCAAAATTATAATTAAAATGTAGTCTCAAGTTAGGGATTAGTTTCTCCAAGAAGCCATTTCTGGATTCCAAAGAAGTAAAAGTGGTGTCTACTTTGAGTTTTCTGGATGCAGTGTGTTCCCAGACCTCAAGAACAAAATCATTTTTAAGGGAATGTGGAGAGAAAAAAACACTGGAGAGTAGAGTTCAATATCAATTGGAGGAAGATCCATATCTAACTGGCTATACGTCCTTGGTCAAACCACTAGAGATGGGTATTAACTTTGTGGACAGTTGAGCCAAATACTGTGGTAATTGCCCAAATTCCTCATTTGGTGCTCTTAAAAATCTGTTTTCCAAGTGAGAAGAGATTAACTTTCAAAACTATATAACTGGGAAACAGAATTGGGTATTTGGCTTCAAAACCATCACTGATCTGAACACACTTACTGACTTCAATGACTTTAAAAGTCCCTTCCATTTTTCAAATTCTGAGACTATTTTATTTATTTTTTTATTATTTTTTAAAAAAATATTTTATTGATATTTTACAGAGAGGATGGGAGAGAGCTAGAGAGCTAGAGAGCTAGAAACATCGATGAGAGAGAAACACCGACCAGCTGCCTCTTGCACACCCCCTACCGGGGAATGTGCCCGCAACCAATGTACATGCCCTTGACCGGAATCGAACCCGGGACCTTTTAGTCCGCAGACCGATGCTCTACCACTGAGCCAAACTGGTTTCGGCCTGAGACTATTTTAGATATTATAGAATATCACTAACAAACCAAACTTTCCTAGTTAATTTCTTTGCTCTGTAGTGTGTTTTTAAAGATAATTTGGACTTAAGCTAGTAAATTGTTATTTATTTATTTTTAACCCTTCTCCAAGGATATGGTTTTTATAGATTTTAAAGAGGGAAGGAAAGAGAGAGAGAGAGAGAAGAGAGAGAGAGAGAGAGAGAGAGAGAGAGAGAGAGAGAGAGAGGAGAAAGAGAGAAAGATCGAGTAGATTGTTTTTATAGCTTTTTTCTCAATTAAACTTCTTATATGTCCTTATATAAAATTTTGCTATATGTTTATTTATTATCACTATACTTTCTTTTACATTTTTGAGCATTATTATAATAACTTCTAAAGAATACTTGTCTGGTAATTTCAATATTTCTCTGGCAATTTCAAAGTTAATCTCCAGTAATTTATTTCCTCTGAGTATGGGCAATGTTTTCATGTTTCTTTTTATTTGTAGTAACCCTGGATTGCACCATTACATTAGAAATAATATATTGTAGAGTCCATGACTTGTGTTATGTTCTTCCAAATAGTCTTGATTTGTTTGTCTGTCTGTCTTAGCGATCAGTTAACTTGACTGAACTCAAAGTCCAAATTCTGTCTCCTCTGAGGTGGGCAGTGGCTGAAATCTCTGTTTCTTTATTTTAGCTGTAGAGTAGCTGTTTGGAATCTACCCCATGCATGTATGCTTCATGAGCCAGCTAAAGATTTGAGTAAATTTTGTTTGCAGAAATTGGAACTTCCCTCTAATGTTCTTTCTTCTTTCCAAGATTCCTCCCATCATGCCCCAGTTGCTATGGTAGAACCCAAGTCTGTGTTCTGATTTCCCAATCACAAAATGGCTGGTTCCTATCTCTGTGTGGGTTGCTTTGCAGGTCACTATGACCTGCCCTTAGTTGAGAAAAACAGGAAACTGACCCCCTGCTATTTCCTTTTTCCAAGCATGACCTCTCCTTTGGTTTCTGAGTGTAGTCATTCTTCAGGGACTTCAGGTAGTTATTTCACATTTTGAGGAAGAATTAATTGATCTACATAAACTACAAAAGAATTAATTTATCACAAAAACAAAAGCCTTTACAATTCTGTCAGCTATTATGCAGATTTTTGAGTCATACAAATCAGATTGACATGTGAAAGATTTCTTAGATGACTTAGGTGACTTGTACTTCTTGGATGAATCAAATTTGAGCTCCAAAAAAAAGTCTCCAGTTAATAAAATTACATGTTTTATTATTATACAGTTCATTGGGTATTTGGCTTAAATAGCAGTATTTAATGAAATCATCCTCTTTAACTCAAAGTGGAAGGCTACCTGAAACGGACTTAACAGAAAAAAAGGAAATGTATGCTCTGGGTTAGCTGCAGACCAGCTTAGACATGACTAACTCCTGCTTGTACTTCACATGATTTCACTGATACGCTGCTAAGAGGTTTAAGGATAAAGCATTTTTGCAAGATAAAGGACCATCTTCAGAAGGGATCATGAAATTTCATTATTCACAGCATTTAAAAGTCTGGCATGACATATTTTAAGGGTCAGAAATAGATTATCATAACTAAAGGTATAACCAGGTTGTCTCCAGCTATAGGGCTTCAATAGGCAACAATGTTACATCAGACAATAGCAACTCACAAATTACTTCATAAGAATCCGATTGGTTTTCCTTTGGGGGACATGGGGACACTGGCAAAAGTCTTCAAGAATTGTAATTAACAAACACTTAATTTTCCTTGAAATTAAGTAGGTTGGCTTCTTTTTAAAATATATATTTTATTGATTTTTTACAGAGAGGAAGGGAAAGGGATAGAGAGCTAGAAACAGAAACATCGATGAGAGAGAAACATCGCCCAGCTGCCTCTTGCACATGCCCGCAACCAACAATGTACATGCCCTTGACTGGAATCGAACCTGGGACCTTTCAGTCCACAGACCGACACTCTGTCCACTGAGCCAAACCGGTTTCAGTGGGTTGGCTTCTTTATATAGACATTTCTACTCATTGTTGTGAAGAAGAAAGCTGAATCTTAAGGTAGGGAATTTATAACTATAGAAAGAACCATTCCAGAAACTGATAAAATTTAAACCACTGAACGTATCAGTTTTCGTACTGAGTTCTTATCTGTTTCATGTAAAAGCTGGGTGTGTAATATTTAGAATTGAAGAAAACTTTACAGATCATGTAGTTAAGCCCCTATTACTCCTAGACCTGAAACTACAGTTTAAAGTAGACATTTGCTTGAACATCTGACTGAGCATAACATAGAGCCTGTTGGCTTGTTGGCTTCACACCTCTGTACAGGAATAGTCAGTATAAAATCTTGCAGGTTTTAGTCAGTCATGCCATAATAATCTATGAAAACACACATATTCTGCATAGCTGAGACTTGGGTCCCTAATCCCTATTGTATTTTTTTTAATCTTAGGGAACAAAGCAAATAACAACTGAGCCTCAAAACCTGGCAAAAGTTTTGTTTACCCATCATCCTAAAGCATAAACTGGTAGTAGCCTGCTCCTTATCCCCTCTCCTCCAAACTATACCCGGCCTTGGTGCTGAAGCTCACCTTTCTTGCCTTGGGAGAAAGAAGGATGCAAAAGACAACACCAGCGGTGGAAAACAAGTCCTTCCTCCTAAGACAAGAGAGATCAGCTGGCCTGGCCTCTCCCACTCTTTTTCCTTCACCTGAGCCCCACTTCAATTTGTTCACCCTCCAGCTAAATTTAAATGAACTGCATTGTTTTATTACATTTATGGAAATTAAGGGCTCAGGAGCTCTGTAATAGAGAAGTCTGGGTTTTTTTGTTTTTGTTTTTGCACACTCATGTTTCTAAAACTAGAATGAATCCCCCTACATAAACAATTGTTGAGTGATTAAAATTACCTGACAAAGTAAATTTTTTTCTGGCAGGGATACTAAAAAAAGAAACTGCAGGGACACAGAAAATGGATATTTCACATTTTAATAGATATTGCCAAAATTCTCATGAAAATAGCCATACTGGTTTACACTGCAACCCACATTGTAAGAGGATACTGGTTTCCCCAGTTCCATCAGAACATATTATCAAATGTAAGTTGATTTTTAATCATACTTACTTTTATAAAAAAAAAAACCAAATCTCATTGTTTTAATTTCCCTTAACACTAATGAAGCTGAGCAAATTTTAATGTGTTTAATTAAAGAATTGGATCTCTGTGAATTATATTTTTATATTCTTTGTCCATGTATTATTGGTTATTTGTGTTTTACTTATGAATCAGTGAAACTCTTTATTTATTGTAGTTATTCATTTCTTTACTGTTGCAGATGTTGCAATTATTTTAATGTAATTCTAATTTGCCATTTAACTGTTTAATGTTTTTTTAATAGAATAGATATTGATTTTTATGAGTTCTTATCTGCAAATCATTCATGTTTTCTTTTAAAGACCTTCTCTACTTCAATTACCAACAAAAAAATCCTCTAAAAAATTATAATATTGTTTTTAACATTTCAGAATTTAAATCTGAAGTTTACTTTGGGTATGTTGTGAGATAAAAAATTGATTTTTTTTTTATCAAATGGATAGTCAAGTATCAATATAATTTGTTGAATTTGTTCTCACCCTGCTGATTTAAAGTGACACTGTTCTCATGCATCAAATTTCCATATAGACACAAGACTGTGACTCTATCCAATGTTCTTTTCCATTGATCTATTAATATCATCTCATGACACAACTGCAGTTCAATTACTATAGAATACTAGTATACACCACACACACACACACACACACACACACACACACACAGAGTTCTCATTGAACTTGTTCTATTCTTTTAAAATCATCATAGCTATTCTTGCTCATTTACTCTCCCAGATAATTCTTTAAGTATAACCACCAATTTCCACGCAATGTCCTGGTGTTATGTTAATTGAAATTGCATTGTTTATATATTGACTTTGAAATAATAGCTATCTTTAAAATACTTAGTCTTCCCTTAAATAAACATGATCTATCTTTCTGTTCTAATTTCTTATAAACTTTTTTCTCAGGTTTCATAGTCTTTATTCTTATCATAAATTATTATTTCTCTTTATAAGGTCAATTGGTTATTGGTTATAAAAATATATTAATTCTTTGGAAATTGTTCTAATAAGTGATCACTCTGTTATTTATTTCATTAGTTCAAATTAGTTTTCAAATATTTCAAAAATATACTGCCTTATCATCTGCCAAAAGAACAAACAAACAAACAAAAAAAACACACCAAAGTTCTCTTCTCTTTTTCCAAGTATTTAAAACTCATATTTTTTCTTGTATTGTAGTTCCAGAACCTTCAGAACAATGTTGGATAGTAGAAATAATGATTAGAATTCTTTTCTTAGAACAGAGTTTGAGAAGCAGAAATGTAGCATGAATAAACATGAAAAATTTGAAGGCTATTATTTCATATTTTTAAGTAGTCATCTAAAAACATTTGTAGTAAATCTGACCTTGACCAGCAGTGTATGAGAGTCTCTAATTAATCCTTAGACTGCATTTTCCATTCAATAACTATAAAAAAATAATTGTTCAGTGGACAGAGCCTCGGCCAGCAGACTGAAGGGTCCTGGATTTGATTCTGGTCAAAGGCACATACCTCGTTTGCAATTCGATCCCTGGCCCTGGTTTGGGGGTGGTGATTTAGAAAATGGCTCTGCTGTTGAAAGGACTGTGAAGGAATAAAGAATACAGTGGACAGTGTAGGGTATTTTTCCAAAGATACTGACCAAGAGTCTATATTAATTTGGTAAAATCACTCCAAGGAAATACATTTTTGATGGTGGTAGATAAAACATATTCTCAAAATGGCTCAAAACTTACCTCATTCTAACCCAAAGTGTGTGCAAACAGTCACTGTTCTTGCCCAGTTATTGCCACATTGGGGTTACACCACTCCATTGTTTCTAACAATGCACTTTTTTGCATTTGCATCAGTTAAGTTTATGAAATTTGTGAATTTCATATTTGTTGAACGTTTAACTTCTCATCTTCCAGTAACAATGCTGAAGGAGGCCTCCTGGATAGGATTGCCAGATGCTGTCATTATTGCACCTCATGCTCTACCACGGGAGTCAAACCGGCTGGATTATGGATGGACTAATATTTCTCATTGGATTCTATCTCTGCCCTGACTTACATAAAGACTTCAAAATACCTCTGGACATTGGTTTTTACGTGGCTGCTGCTCTTTGTTTTTTCATTTTTATCTTTTGTTAATCTTCATGTAAGGATATTTTTCCCATTGCTTTTTTTTAGAGAGAGTAGAAGGGAGGAGGAGAGACAGAGAGGAAAACATTCATGTATTTCTCTCACATGGGATCGAGCCACAACCAAGGTGCACACCCTGCCGGAATCGAACCCAGAATCCTTCAGTCTAGAGGCAGACACTCTGTCCACTGAGCAAAACCATCTATGGCTGGGTGCTGCTTGTTTTAAACATAAAAGTTATTTATTTCTTAGGAATCCAGAGTTTAATAAATATGGATTTTTTTCATCCTTATGGGATTTGGGTCTTTAAAGGATCAGATGCGACAGGCTCAGAACTTTAAAAGCAATAATTCATTACTGAACATAGTATTAATCCTCAAGTATTTCTGCAGCCACATGTACTCCAGGTAAATTCCCATTAAGTGCTGCTTGGATGGTTGAAAGACCCTGTAAACTAAAAAAGTGGGTCTATGTTAGTAATTTTGATCCTGTGAATTATTGAAGCATCCTCTCATAATTGCTTCTTTTCTATTTTGACATGTGTATGTTGCTTTCATTTAGTATACAGTTAGCTCATAGTAGTCTCTGTAAAAATAAAGACCTGTTTAGTGAGAATCTGTTGGCCTTTTCTTGTTTTATTTTCTGCCAGCACTGCATTAAGAAGATATATTTCACAAAGTAGCAAGGTCTTTAAATGTTTGCTCAACCATCTCATCAAAACGATCTCACTGAGCCTTACAGAGAAAACTATCCTTGCATGTCCATTTCGTTATCATCTGTCTGTCATCAAACAAGGGGCAGCAGCACAGACAAGCCTCCATGTGCAGCAGCTCTAACACAATAAACATGGACACACAGTGACTTTAGAGTGGAGACATCTGGCAGACACTTCCTTCACCAAGAGCCCAATAAGTCCAGTAATGAAGCAAATCCAAGCTCTATGCCTTCCGATAGGTGTTCTGGAACACAACAGCACTTTGGAAGTATTGCTGCCAAAATGCAGAGCCTGAACCTCACAGAGAGGAAACATCAAACAAACACATACTCAAATGGAAAGACATTCTACAAAGCACCTGACCCCATCTGTAAAAATGTGAGTCACAACAATCAAGCAAAGTCTGAGGACAAGCATTCCAGACTAAAGTACTACTACTACTACTACTACTACTACTAATAATAATAATAATAATAATGATAACAGTGGAGACTAACCGGACAGACAACTGTATGTAATGCATAATTCGGGATTTCCTTTTGTTGTAAAATATGTTGTTGAGACAATTGGCAGAGCTGCAATAAGGTCTGTACATTAGATGATAGAATTGTATTAATATTAGTTTCCTGATTTTAGGATTTGCACTGTGGTGTGGTTATATAATAGAACTAGAGGCCTGATGCATGACATTCATGCACTGGGGGTAAGGGGTGTCCCTCAGCCCAGCCTGTGCCTTCTCTCAGACCAGGACCCCTTGGAGGATGTCTGCCTGCAGGCTTAGGCCCGCTTCCCTGGTTCCTTAGTGCTACTGCAGAGGCAGGAGAGGCTCCCACCACCACCGCTGCACTTGCCAACAATGAGCCTGGCTTCTGGCTGAGTGGCGCTTCCCCTGTGGGAGCACACTGACCATCAGGGGGCAGCTTCTGTATTGAGTGTCTGCCCCCTAGTGGTTAGTGCACATCATACCAACCGGTTGATCTGCTGTTGGTAGATTTTCATATTAGGGTTTTATTATATAGGATGCCTTTGTTTTTCCAGTACAGCATCACCTGACCACTGGTAGCTACAAGGAGAAATGGGAAGGTCAGTCTATATGCTAAGAATCAGTGGGCTAGTTAAGAATCTGGGTTCCATTACACAAGAACGGGGAGAGGGTAGATACTAGGATAAACTAGTGCTGTTAGTCATAGGGAACATGGTCCTAGGAACGTTTATTGTAAAAAGACATCTGGTCACATAAGAGGAACACTATGTTAAGGGTCTATCAGAGGATCGCATGGATGGGAATGACCTGGCCTCATGCTGCCTGGAATGAAAACATCAGAGACTGTCCTCTTCCCTCCATGGTCTCTCAGGGCCATACGCTCTCCTTCACCTATGTTTTCCTCTGTTCCCGTCTCACCACTTTTCTCCACTGACCTGCCCCACAATTGCTTCCAAACATCATTCCCAGGCCCAAGGGCACATTACCTGGCAGGCCCTGCTGTTGATCCACTGCCAGTGCTCCTGATACCCCAGGCCCATCTGCTTGGTCCCCCTCAGACGTTTGTGGCAGGACTGAAGTTCACTATGACATGCATAGAAGCACCTTAGGACAGTGTCCACCTCTGGTCTAATCATATATGGCTTAAGAGAGAAGAGGCAATGTCACCTGGTCCCTGGGCCCTGTATTAATAGGGTTACAGTAAGATTATCCTGGAAGAATAGTTAGATGAGAGATGACTGTGATCTCTAATCTACTACTTTAGATAGGCTGAAAACTGAAAGCTATTTGGGGCAAATATCTAAATATCTTGTCACTTGAGGGCAAAACACACACACACACACACACACACACACACACACACACACACATTAAAATGAAGATGAAGTGGGCCACTCATTTCTGGAAGGTAAAAACTTCTGGGATCCATCTTGAAAGCAGCAAATCAGGTGGTCAAAGTGGAAGTGTACAGTAACCATGATGAAAGATCATTACTCCCAATAAAACAACGCCATTGACCTTTTTGCACAGACCTTGCCCTCACAGCATGTTTGCAAAAATGGATGGGGCCCGGGAGGGGCGGCTGGCAGTGAGCTCAGGCAATCTGCAGTTGAATGAAGGGAGAACTGAAACCTGTGAGGTTCCCCTCCCTAGGAAGCTTTCCGCCTTCACTTGAATCTTTTTCCTAGAATCAGAAGGTCTTGGTAAATCTGTCAGCTGTCACAAAATACCATCTGTCCTAAGAAAATGGGTGCAGAGGTGGCTGTGACCCAGGGGATTTCCCCAAATGCTGTCAGCAGGCGTTTTCCCTGGCAGAGGAGCACAATCAAGCCCCTGACAAGAAAGTGAAATCCTGCAAAACAAATTCCTGAAGTTGTACTCACAGGGGAGCAGGTGCAGGGTTGGGTACAGCATGGCGGGGAGGGGGGGGATGGCCATCCACCTGGGAGAGAAGGGAGAATGAGGAGGAGTGCACCAAAGCCCACTCATGCTCAAGAGAGGCAGAGAGGCAGGGGGACAAAGGCAGAGGCCTGTAAAGTGGGCAAAGGCTGGTCGTGCGAGAGTCCAGCACACCTGGTGCAGTGTATGGCTTCCTCAGCCCCGCCTGGAGCTTCAGCCACCAGCTGAGGGCATGCCCCTAACCCAAGGCGCATTGCTATCTAAATGTTGTAAGCGCTCAGTCTGGTTAGCTGACAGATTCAAACCGTCTTCCCGAGCTCGCTTTAAAGAAGTCAGCCAAGCATGTGGCAGGGGACTGTTAGCCCTGTTCTGCCATCATTGATAAGAGGTTTGCAGAGAAAGCCATCTACCTACATTTAGGACAACTTCAAGCTGCTGATTCCTGCGGTGGGTAGACAGGTATTGGTGCTGATGCCTCGGTTTTGCAAGAGCCAGAGCAATTGCTTGTACATCTCCCAGCAAAACTGTGACTGTGAGTCCTGGTTGCTTTGAGATCACCCCTAGGGCTTGTAAACAGGACCTTGGCTTTTAATGAAACCAGGTTTCATTAAAAAAATTAATTTGAAAAAATATAGACGCATAAACATGTACATCTTTATTTAGCTAACAAATACGCATATACCAATCCTTAGGTACATTTGTATATCAGTTACTATGTGTAAGACACTCTTAAGCCCTTTGTAAATGATAATTCATTTCATCTTCACAATAACTTCAAAACTGCAAATGTGTTTCTTATTTCCACGTAGAGGAGGAAGCTGGAGATGGCAGGTCAGGCAGCAGGATCAAGGTCAGCCGACCAGAGGCAGTGGAGCCCGAGCTCAGGAGACCCTCTGACTGCACAGCCTTTTACTTTCGGTTCCCCCAGCACGTGCGCACGCCCTCTCTACTCGCTCTCACTGGAAATGGACCTGTGAGGAGGATTTAATCTCACTCAGTTGAGCAGCTGGGCAGTATTCAAATTTTCACATGGGTATTTTTCCAGGCTACAGACTCTCTAAAGTGATTTGGGGTTATATTCATCCATACCTTCTGACCATTCAAATTCAGTTTTGCAAAGCCTTGGGCATTGTATAAGGAGTTATAGATGATAAATTTGTTAGTACTGGCAACAAATGCTAGTAGTGGTACAATTCATACTAAAGAATGTGGTCAGGAAATATACTCTCACAAAGATTTCATTTAAGCTGTTTACATATTTACCCCTAATAAAAAGATAAACAGTCTAAACCTAGTTTAAAATTGTGCAAAGGACAAAAAAATCTATTATTAAGTGTGAATGTGTCTTTAATTGTCTATTATAACACTCTAAACCTTCAACTTGTTAATCTTATTGTTAACTGGTTATTACTGATCATCACTGACCTTTTGTGTTATTTTCACCTGCTTTTATTTTATTCTCATCTTTAGGAAATGTATTAACTTCTACATTGAAGCTGTTTATGCCTTAACATTGTTTGGATGAAGTCATTATTTGAATACAGAACGCATCTAGATACCCAAGGGTTAAAGTATTTTCCCATAGCAATAGCAGTTGTTTAAACCATGTCTTAAGGACTTTACGATCTGAGTAGAAATAAGATTTTGAAACTGGAGACAGGAGTTCAGACCCAGAGCCCTCACCACCTTGCTTCCCTGAGGAGGCCTCATGGAGCAAAATGTCAATGTCAGAATCAGGTGGCCTACACTGAAATCCCTTTCTTCATTCACATAGTGCCTGTGACAGACCCCAGAAGAGCCATTGTCCTATGATGCCCTGCCCACCATCTTTCTGAAAGATGTAAGAGAATGGACACCAGTGTCCAAAGTAGCCCAGGGGCAGGCAGAGCCAAGACCCCCGTGGAGTAGGATTGCCCAATTTAGCAAATAAAAATATAGGAAAGCCAGTTAAATTTGAAATGCATATAAACACCCTAGCCCAGTGGTCGGCAAGCTCATTAGTCAACAGAGCGGCAAATGGAGGCTCATGAGCCACATGTGGCTCACAAGCCACAGTTTGCCAGCCACTGCCCTAGCCAGTTTGTCTCAGTGGATAGAGCGTTAGCCTGGAGACCAAAGGGTCCCAGGTTCAATTCCAGTCAAGGGCATATACCATAGTTTCAGGCTCCTCCCTGGCCCAGGCCCTGATCAGGGAACATGCAGGAGGCAACCAATAGAAGCATTTCTCTCACATCAATATTTCTCTGTCTTTCCCTCTCTTTAAAATAAATAAATAAATAAATAAATAAATAAATAAATAAATAAATAAATATGAAATTCAGATAAACAACAAATAATTGTTTAGTCTAAGTACATCCCAAATATGGTGTGAGACATACTTATACATAAAATCTTATTTAGATTTAGCTGGGCATTCCATATTTTTAAGGCAACTCTAGTAGTGAGGGCAGGGATGCACTGAGGTTACTGCTCTACCAATGAACAAGTACATTATTTTTTCATCTGCTTTGTCCAGATGAGTATTATAAACTAATGTTTTATGCAATTAGGGTGTGAAGCTATTTGGGGGAGTCTCTGCCCTGACATGAATGAGAAGATTGTGTTGGTAAAAATGAGTGAGACTGGGAGTCAGAAGTGCTGAATTAAAAGCCATTCCTCTGTCATTGTGTGTGCCCCTGGATATAGCGGTTCACGTAGAGGAAAGGAAGAAAGAAAAATTTTTTCATGTGCAAACTATGACTCAGCTTCTTCATCCTTAATTGAGGATATTATCTCCTACTCATTATGGTTTTTGTGAAGCTTAAGTAACATCGCCAACCATAAAAGTTACTTTTTGCACACACAACAAAATTTCACAAATACAAAATATAATGATCACAATAATCAACCATACCAGTTTGGGGAGGAGAAAGTGGGGGAGCTGGAATATAAGAATCTCTTTTCCTCTTCCTCCAGTCTCCATTTTCTTGATTGTGAGTATCTGACGTATCTTCCATATATTAAGGAATGTAATATCACTATGACCACCTCAACTTAATTAATTAATTAATTCAATTGAAGCTAATGGTAAGTGAATGGCTCAGCAAAATTTGATATTTTGCTAACTTAAACTTTTAGCATACAGCAGCCAAGCTATTTCACAAGGGGCAGTTTATAAAAATATCTGTCAAAAAAAGTTATGCTTTTACATACCACAGCTATAAGAGAGTTATTTAAATATAGGGTGTAAGACTCATCTGGGCAAAGCAGATGCAAAAAATATTGTACTCGTTTGTTGGTAGGGCAGTGACCTCAGTGCATCCCTGCCCTCACTACATGGAGGGTGGATATTCATTGAAGTGAAAGGCTGAAACATGTAACTCTCTACCCAGCATGAAGCACAGTTATCATGTCAAACATGCTTATAGTCAGAAGATCTGAATTTGAGGGTAACCTGCATAAATTCTGTGATCTGGGGCCAGTTCTTTAACTGAGCCTCCAATTTTATTGTTTATACTGTTGACCTAATAAAACTTCCAAACCTGTAGAAAGTCTTTATGAGGTTTTTTTTTTAGAGATGTCTAATTTATTTTAAGTGAATGGAATTAAATGTGTTTTCTTTTTTCTTTTTAGATTAAGGTATTACATATGTGTCCTTATACCCCATTGACCCTCCCCATCCCCACCCCACCCCCACTCATGCCCTCACCCCCCTGGTGTCTGTGAACATTTGTTGGGCTTATATGCATGCATACAAGTCCTTTGGTTGATCTATCCACTTACCCCCACCCTCCCTCACCTTCCCTCTGAGGTTTGACAGTCTGATGCTTCTCTATCTATAGATCTGTTTTTGTTCATCAGTTTATGTTGTTCATTATATTCCATAAATGAGTGAGATCTTGTGTTATTTATTTCACTCTGACTGGCTTATTTTGCTTTGCATAATTCTCTCCAGTTCCATCCATGCTGCTGCAAATGGTAAGAATCTCTTCTTTTTTACTGCAGCATAGTATTCCATTGTGTAGATGTACCAGTTTTTTAATCCACTCATCTGCTGATGAGCACTTAGGCTATTTCCAAATCTTAGCTATGGTAAATTGTGCCACTATGAATATATGCATAGGGGTGCATATATTCTTTCTGATTGGTATTTTTAATTTCTTGGAATATATTCTTAGAATGGAATCACTGGGTGAAATGGGAGCTCCATTTTTAGTTTTTTGAGGAAACCCCATACTGTTCTCCACAGTGGCTGCACCAGTTTGCATTACGAGTTTTTTTTTAAGTCAAAATAACAATTTCCGGGAAGCAAAATCCCAATGAATTGAGAAAATGTTCTCAAGAAAGGCATCTTTACAATTTATTTTGTACATAACAATCAAAGGAGGAGCTGTAAGGGGATTGCATGAAAGCCACCGGTGGTAGATTAGGGAGGCAGCAGAAAGCAACACAGGTAAATCTCTGGGATTCCAGAAAGAGTGAAAGAGGGACACATTATTCTTTTACATCAGTGAGTACAGGGTAGATAATAATGAACATTCATAGCTTGTAGAGATAACATTGAGGGGGTTCTGTGGGCTTGTGCTCTGCTGCAGTGGTTGTGGCCTTCATGGTCTGGGAAAGGGGATTACTCTGACATATCAAAGATGTCATAAGACAATAGACAGGCTCACTTGAGGTAATGCTTGACCTTTGTCAGGGAAGCTACAGGCTTAAGAATGTGACTGGCTGCAGTAACAGGCTTTTAGTTAGGAATTTTTATGTTGAGACTATCCTATTGGTTACTTTGAGTCTCTGTTTGTAGGGCCTGCCATGCAAGCCTCCCCTGCACTGTAGGTGTAATATATGGACTCTTTCATCCACAATGCAATTAGAACTAATAACCTCTATCGTTAATAGGCTGTTGTGAGAATTAAATGGGGTTTACATACTTATATAGCACTTTGGGAAATGTAATGTTAACATAAAAACATTCAAACCTGTAAAGAATTTTTGTGGTTTTATTTGAGCCAAACTGTCTACAATGCTGGGAAGCAGAACCTCAACAGATTGAGGTAATGCTCCGGAGATGGCTGATTACATCTGTATTTATACATTGTAATCAAAGGAAGGGACGTAGGTGAGTTACATGAAATCAATTGGTGATAGACTAAAGAGATGGGAGAAAGCAAAGCGGGGAAACCTCTGGGATTGGATAAAAGTAAAATGATAGACATGCTCAGGTGGGTGCAGGGACAATTCATATGCTAACAATGAAGAAATTTGTGGTATCTGTCCTGGGGCCCAGTACAGTAAGTTGTGCCCCAGGGGCCCCAGAAAAAAGGAAGTTAAAAGTTACTCAGACATTTCAAGAGTATGTTACTATAGATGCAAAAAGACAGATAAGCTTAGTTAAGGTAAAGGTTGACCTTGTCAGTGGAGATATCGGCCAGGGATGTAACTGGCCACAATAACTGCTTTTAGTTAAAGTTTAATTTCAGACCATCCTTTGTGGTTACTTTAGGTCTCTGAGTTTGCAAGACAGCCATGCAGGCCTCCCCTGAGCTTGTCAGGTCAGCATGTGGCCCCTTTCGTCCACAGTACAATAAAATGTAAATTGTTACTTTGTTAATTTATGTTTTTGTTTGTTTTATCCTAACTGAAATCAGAATAAACTCTTCTAAAACACCCAAAAGTGTAAAAATTTGGCATTATTTTTGTTATCTGGTTCCTACATGGATTTTTTTTTAATTGTATATCTCCATAAAGTAAAATTGCCCCTGCTTTCTTTCAACTGAAATTATAAGTATTGGGAAGACTTATTTACATCTTAACCATTTGAAAGGCTGCTCAGTATTTTAGATGTATATTTTCCCTGAGGCTTTGAGATCCTCAAGACACATTTCCTGACAACTTACAGTGAGCTTTGTGAAGCTCTTCACCTTTCATCTGCGGGCAGATTTGTTAGGGCCAACAAATAAGAATCACAGTGCAGTTCGGACACTGGGGTGTAGTAAGTCGGGGGCAATCTGCCTTGGCAGGAATCACTTAGTGAATGCAATGGAGACAGTTCTGAGCTGCAAATGTCAGCCCCACTTCCTGCCTCCTGCATGTCGCAGCTGAGCAGGTTGGGGTCCCGGTATCTTGAGCCGCTGAGCAATTGGGGGCCTGGCTAATATTTATTATTCATAAGAAATGGAGCATCTCAGACATTTGCAAAGCATTGCAGCCCTTAATGAGGTGGGGGAAGCGATCTGTTCCCCGGTGGCCCCCCACTGTCTTTATTTGAATGTGTGATCATTAGACTGCACATGACTCTTGGTGCCCAGAGTGCATTACACCCTGGAGAATGTGAAAATACTTTAATTAACTACAGGAGTGGGCAGGCCTGCTGGGCTCCTTCTGTTACTATCCTCAGGACCTGAAAAGTCAGCACTCCGCCATCACCCCCACTATTTTCATTATCAATAGTAAAGAAAATACTAAGCAACAATTTCATTTAAAATTGATTTGGAAAGACCACTAAATACAAGATATTCTCGCCCCTTCCTTCCTCTGGCTCAACCTTATTAACCAACATCACACCAACACATCCATACATCCACTAGCATGCACACACATGCATGAGACATGAACTTGATATTCTTCTATATTCCACATGCTTTGCAAACTGTACAGTACTCTGGGGTGTATAGGTGGATAATATGCCAAATTGGCTGGGAATATGCATTCATGTGAATATGTAAATTTATATTCATCATTTACTCAGTCAGATAAATCATTGGGTTCATTAATTTAAATAAAATGCTGGCAAATTCCTAGCACTCTATTTAGCTGAGAGACTGGGAGATTATGTGCTTTCGTTTGTTTGTTTGCTTGTTTGCTTGTTTTAAAATGTTCAGTTATTTCTGCCTGAACTCATTGATTGTATTTAATACCAAACAAATTTTCAAACAAGGAGAGTAGGGTTGTGATGTCCACTGTTAAAACACAACTGCGATTTTTGAATCTTGCCGTCTATGTCTGGGACTGATTTGTTGCCATGTGTGAATGGGAATGTGAGCAGAGCTGACCGCACGCACACCACGTGCAGGCTGGCCCTCAGGGGTGCCCCACCGCTGTCTGGAGGCTGGCTTCTTGCTGGATAGATTTATTTGATGGCAAGAACTCTAGTTTCTTCAGAATTCACTAATGAAGACTTACTCACCACATTGTATCAGTTAGTATTTGTTGAATATCCTGGTGTCCCCCATTAACAGTGGCCCAAAAAAGCACTGGGTAATCCAGATGGAGAGAGTACTGAGGCACATTTGGAGAAAATTAAATGTTGATGTGTGAACTGGGACTTTAACCTTCTTGGTATTTTGGGAAAGTTTTATATTTGTTTGTTTGTTTTTTTTAGGCTACTATGTTGAAGTAAAATAAATGGTAATCTAGGGAACCTTTCAAAGAATAAACTTATTATTTTAGAACAACTTTATATTTACAATACAGAGAATTGCCATATACCTCATACTTGTTTCCCCTATTATGAACATTTTGCATTACTATGATACACATGCTACAATGAATGCATCAGTGTTGATACACTGTTATTCATTAAAGTCCATATTTTATTTTAACTTTGTTGGTTTTCCCCTAAGGTCTATTTTTTTTGTCCCAGGATCCTATCCAGGACTCTACATACCTTTAGACCTCCTGTCTCCTGAGGCTCCTCTGGCTGCGGCATTTCTCAGACTTTCCTTAGTTTTGATGATCTTGACAGTTTGATACGTACTAACCAGTCAACTATAGATTTAAGTTGGGATTTGCCTGATGCTTTTGTCATGGATTAGACAAGAGTTATGATTTTGAGGGAGGAAAACCACAGGTAGAAGTACCATCTTGACCCTGTGCTATCAAGACATACTATCAACGTATCAGGGACTGCTTTCCCACCCCCATAGACTGTTGCCGAAAAAAGAAGGGATTTTTGGAAAAAGTAGACCTACAAGGGACCTATCAGATCCACTGACCCACTTCCTGAACTCTTTTCACTCACATGGTGTATGGACCCTAATCACTGTGCCACATGCTCTTTTCCTAGTCCACAGCACTGTCCGCACCAGCACTAACTAGTTAAGATGTACAGAGGCGCGTTACCAAAGAGAATATCACTTCTACCTCATTCCAAAAAATCAAGTAGATCTTGATATATGTGTGTGTGAGAAGTTTTGGCAATCATAGCAGCACAATTTACAATATCTAGGATTTGGTAACAGCCTAGGTGCCCGTCAGCAGATGAATGGATCAGAAAACTATGGTACATCTACACAATGGAATACTATGCTGCCATAAAAAGGAAGGAATTCTCATCATTTGCAGTAACCTGGATGGAATTGGAGAGCATCATGCTGAGTAAAATAAGCCAGTCAATGAAAGAGAAATACCACATGACTTCACTCATTTATGGATATTAAAGAACATCATAAACTAATGAATAGAAAGATAGATATAGAGACAGTAAAACAACAAGCAGACTGTCAAATGACACCCGGGGTGGGGGTGTAGGGAGATCTGGGGGAGATAAGAGATCAACCAAAGGACTGGTATGCATGCATATAAGTACAACCAATGGACACAAAACTCTGGGGAGGGAGGGCATGTATGGGAAGGGGGGGGCAATGGTAAGCTATGTACATATATAATACCGAAAGAAAGAAAGAAAGAAAGAAAGAAAGAAAGAAGAAGAAAAAAGAAAAGGAATCTGGCAGTTTTTTTTTTTTTCTTTCAAGCATGCTGCACCTCTACATTTGACTTGTTGGTGATCTTACATTTTAAATGTTCCTGTCACAGCTGAGAAATTATAGGTTTAATTTTTCTTTAACTCCTGGGGTTGGGAACATGGATATTTCTGGAGCATCCACTCTGCATAGGTACTTTGCATATTGTATCTAATTTAATAATCACAGTAGGCCTATACTACACCTCAGGTATAATCATGTGCATTTTTTAGATGAGAAAATGGCTCTGGGAGACCAGGCCACATGACTGATGAATGAGCCAGAATGTCTAAATTCCCAGGTTCTTTCTATGATCCCAGTCTTGCTGGAGCTGATGGTGGCACATTCTGAGTGAGGCAGATAGGCCTCTCTCTATGCCTGAAATGCTCGTTAGAAATGCAAGACTCTTGGCCTTGGAGAATTTCCAGGCTTCCAAAATCTTTGGGGGAAATGTAAGTTTTATTCTTACAGGCATTTCCATAGCCTTTGCATATTTAAACAATGGTTCCTGCTTGTCTTTATAATAATATTAGAGGACCAAAGCATGAAGATGCATGAATTCATGCAAGGGTAGGCCTTCCTTCTCTTGATTGCCAAATTCGGCTTCTTTCTGGCACCCAGGACCCGGGCTTCCCTTGTAGAAAGAGGCCCGCCCACCAGCCACAGCTCACCTGTGAGTGGCCTGGGCCTCCCGCTGCAGGGTGATCATGGAGTGATAGCCGGGCCCCTGACCAGTTAGTTGCATCACATGTACCTTAGCTGGCCTGACAGCAGTGAGTGTCATAGCTTTGTTATCCGTAAGGTTATCCAAAGTTTATTTGATCTAATTAGCATATTAGGATTTTATAATTATATATTAAAATAAATGTCTTTATCATAATTTTATTATAAAAATTTACAGAGTTTCTCAGAAAGCCAATTGAGGGTGATTATAATAATAAAGTAAAATAGGAAACTACTTCACTATAATAAAAAATTGATCAATATAAAAGCAGTTGCAACCATGAAGCAAAGTAGTTTCTTTCTATGATATATAAGGAACCCAAATAAGTGAATGAGAAGAGGAGCAAAGCTCATTAATGGGCAGTTTTCAAATGAAAGAAAAATGGCAAGTAAATGTATGCTATTTAGTATACAAGATATTCAGACTTTTTAATAATCAAATAAATGCACATTTAAACAGTGATAGTTTTTGACACATCAAATTGGAAAAGATAAAAATTGCTGATACCCAAGAATAGACTAGGATATAGTCAATAATATAATAATTCTGTATGATGTCAAAAGAGTACTAGACTTATTGTGGTGGTCACTTCATAAGGTATATAAATATCTAATCACTATATTTTGTACCTGAGACTAATATAATTTGAACTATAATTAAAATATTAACTTCAAAGATACTAATACCCAGAGTTGGCAAGGATACAGAAAGGAATTATTTTTAGCAATATCTATCAGTTTTAATGCATGTTGCCTTTGAACCAAAAATTACCCTGCTAGGAATTTATCTTATAGGCATATCTGTTCAGGTATGCAAAAATGTCTCAGGATCAGGATGTTAATTGTATCATTATCTATACTATCTAATAAAAGAGTAATATACAAATTGACCATACCTCTGCTACAATCATAAGCCATGTCCACCAGCCAATCAGGAGTGAGTATGCAAATTAACCCAACCAAAATGACTTCGGTCACACAGAGAGCAGGCAGCTTGAGTTTTCCCAGCAATGGAGGAAGCCAAGCTTTCCACCTGCCCTTGTGTGCCTTGGCCTCTGCTTAAGGCTACAAAGTTTCAATTATAGAAGATAAATAAATCCCAATGAAAATGGCAGCAGCCATGGAGCTGGAGAGAGCAAGAGGCTTGAGTTTCCCCGGGTGATGGAGGAAAACCAAGCTCCTACAGCCCTGGCCTGCCTTGGCCTCCTAAGGCTACAAAGTTTCAATTATAGAATATAAATAAATCCCAGATACCAGGGCCTCCACTTGGGTTGCTGGGGTAGTGGCCAGCCTGCAAACCATCACAGGCCCCTCTCCCAGGCTGCCCCATGCCCCAAGGAAACCCCAAACCTGATCCTGGACACCCTTCAGGACAAACCAGCTGGCCCCCACCCATGCACAAGGCCTCTATCCTATATAATAAAAATATGATATGCAAATTGACCATGACTCAACACACAAGATGGCTGCCCCCATGTGGTCAAAGGTGACTGCCCCCATGTGGACACAAGATGGCCGCCACATGCCAAAACTAGTTTCGCTCTATGGATAGAGCATTGGCTTGTAGACTGAAAGGTCCCAGGTTTTATTTTGGGCAAGGGCATGTACCTTGGTTGCAGGCACATCCCCAAGAGGGGATGTGCAGGAGGCAGCTGATCGATATTTCTCTCTCATTGATGTTCCTAACTCTCTATTCCTCTTCTGTCCTCTCTGTAAAAAATCAATAAAATATATATTTTTAAAAAGATGGCCACCACAAGATGGCTAACAGGGGAGGGCAGTTAGGGATGACCAGGCTGGCAGAGGAGGGAAGTTGGGGGTGACTGGGCATACAGAGAAGAGCAATTAGGGGAGGACCCAGGTCTGCAGGGAAGGGCAGTTAGGGGTGACTAGGCCTGCAGGGGAGGGCAGTTAGGAGCAAACAGGCTGACAGGCAAAAGCAGTTAAGGGCAATCAGGAAGGCAGGCAGGTTGTGTCCCATCAGTCCTGGATTGTAGGATTGGGTAGGATCAGGCCTAACCGGGCAGTTGGACATCCCTAGAGGTGTCCCAGATTGGAGAGGGTGCAGGCTGGACTGAGGGACCCACACACTCATGCATGAATTTTATGCACTGGGCCTCTAGTAAATTATAAAAAAGAGAAAACAACTCAAATGTCAGTTAATGAGGGCTTGTTGAAATAAATTATAGCACACTCATACAGTGGAAAGCCATGCAATTATTAAAATTGGGAAAGTGGAGCTCTGTGTATCCACATTATGTTCTGAGGGGGAAAAAATCAGGTTGTTATAGAGCTTGTATTTTTTACCCAATTTATGTCAACATATATTGTTTAACCTATATATTTCCATACCTCTTTTGAATGCAGCAGTGATGGGACTTTATTAAAAAAAAAAAAGTCCTAAACTCAGCATGCTCTTACTTCTTTGTATAGAACCGCATATGCATCTGCAAATAGACCATCAATTAAAAAAATATTTGTAAGCAGAGTGAGGATGTTCTAAATAGGAAGCTGAGAAATCCATTGAAAACATGTTGGCTTGAAGTCACTGTATATTATTTACTAAGTCTGTGGTGAACTCAGAAAATATCAAAAGCACAGAAGTTATATAAAATGGTCTCCAAACATGCAGATTTAGAGTAGAAAATGTGGGCACAGAAAGCCTTAATAAGGATGCACAGAAATACCACATCAAGCTACAGCCAGTAAAGAGAAAAGGACAGTAAATGAAGCAACTGCAGAAAATAGATCAGGAAAGTATGGTTGCCTGGTTGGCCCCATGGAATGTTTTTGAAAAGCAGCAAACTCTGAAAATAGCAGCAGAATTTAGCACAGTCATATGTACAGTCTGGTCCGTGGGCTGTCGTTCACTCAGTGTGGTCTCCAGTAACCTCTACTCACAAGGTGGAGACCAGTGTATAATACACTGTTATTATGTCTTTCAATCTGGTGTTCGTTTTCAAATAGTTGCATAATATTTACATGCAATGACACATACCAAGTTTTGAATGCTAACAGACAGACCTCAAAAGCACCACGACTTGGATGGGCCTTCAAAAATCCAGCTTCCTGGTTGAATGAGTTATAGACTCTTTTATCTAACATCTGGATGACAACTCCTTTAAAGATCTTATTCTTTAGACATTGGTATCTCTTCCTTAATCACAAGATCCAGCCTTCAACATATAGGATAAAAGCAAGAAGATTTTTCAGAGTCTAAACTAAAATAGTAATTTGTATTTTTTCAAGGATCATTGTTCACCTTTTGTTAATTCTTATTTAAAAAATGCTAAACAGCTCTGGCAATTGTTGCTCAGTGATTAGAGTATCTGCCTCTATGTCATGGGTTTAATTCCTGGTCAAGGGCATATACCTGGGTTGCAGGTTCCACCCCAGCCCTAGTTGGGGAACATCTGGGAGGCAACCAATTGGTGTATCTAACATCAATGTTTCTCTCTCCCCCGCATCCATCCCTTCCACTCTCGCTTAAAAAAAAGTCAACAGAAAAATATCTTACAGTGAGGTTAACAATAAAAAAAAAAAGTTAAACAAATTTGATATATTTTATCACTCTGGTCCCAGTGTACCACATAGTGCTTGGCACATGGTAGATAAAGAGTGAGAAGGAAATAAGAGAAATGGGGAAGGAGTCTATTTGAGAAAGTTGGGACTTAATTATCTGCTCATATCTTCAATTTCCAGATTTCCTATAGCATGAGTTAACAAGTAACCCAGTGAACACCAGAAAACTTCAGTGTTTAAAGAAAGAATATGGGACAGTCCTATTTCTATTGACATCAAGACCAGAAATGGCAACAGCAGATAAATGAATAAAGTAAAATTTCAAGGCTGAGAGCAACCAATAGTTTGGCTATAACCTCTAGCTTCTGAGTTGTAAACTGTCCCAAGGCTGGCAGAACACCTGTCAAAGATTTGGAGGGCCACACTAAGGTCTGCATGGACTGAAGATGTTGAAGCCAGGGCATTATGTCCCATTGTGGCAGAAGTTGCCCACACTCATGTTTTTGATATCTTATAACTCTATCAGGTGATGGTAACCAGTGTTTAGAAGAAAAACAAAATAATATAAACAGACAGTAATGTTGGGAATACTTCTTTATAAAGAGTGGTCAGCAAGAGCCACTATGGCAAGGTGACCTTTGAGCTGACACTGAAGGAGGTGGCCATGTGCAGAACACCCCAGGCAAAGGTACCCAATCACTGGTACCCTGAAGACCCAGTGAGGAAAGCATATCAAAGAAGAGGGAGAGATCATTTGCACCAAATTCTGTGGACACATTGAGTAAGATGAGTCTAAGGATTGGCTTAAAATTGAAGATTACTGTTGCAGGTTGAAGGTTATTGATAGAATGAATGTTTTATTTCCCAAATTTTTGAGAATGAAAGAGATGTGTATTAATACCTGTTGTTGTATAAGAAATCACCCCCAAACTTAATAGCTTAACATAGCAACAGACATTCTTTATCTCATACAGTTTATGTGAGACTAAAAATTGAGAATGGCTCTGCAGGACCATTCTGGTTCAGGACATCTCATGAGATGGTAGTCAGATATTGGCAAGGGCCACAGTCACCTGGAGGGGAGGCCTGACTGGGACTACAAGCTCTGCCTCTCAGGTGGCTCTTCTCGTGGCTAGTTGTTGACGGTGGCACCAGCACTCCCCTAACAGCTTGCTGAAATGGTTGCACATGCCAGCTCTACTCATTCTGGGGGAAAGTGTGAACAACTGGAGGCCAGGATAATCGGGGGCCATCCTAGAGGATGACAGCAACAGAGTGTTATTAATATTTGTGCCCAGACAACAGATATAAATATGAAGCAACTCAGGAAAACTGAGATGTATGGTCATCTTAGTCTGGTGATTTTGAGAAGAATAGTTTCAAGGGAATAAAATGAGGGAGGTGAGAACCAAACAAAAGAAATCCAATCACAAAACTAGTTCAATTGATGGATGAAAAGTGAGTTCTCCTTCCATTTCTTTCTACAAGGTATAAAGCTGGTAGAATTGTGAACATGACTGATAGCCACCTTGCCATTAACTTGGTGTCAAAGAATAAAGCCAACAGACAACCCTCAGTTAAGACATGGAAATTCCTGCTGGCATTGTTTGAGCAGTTGATCCAGTCAAGCCTAAGCTCACATTAACTGGAACAGTCATCACATTCTCCTCCCATCCCCTTTAAAAAACTTAATTTCTCAAATTTACAACCAAAAAATAACCCAGATCAATGTCCCCTTTATTTAAGTAGATCACTGTAGACCACAATCCACTGGACTCCCAAACACATTCAGTCATGTCTGAGTGCAGTATAAACATTCCTTAAACTCAGTCTGGTCTCCCTACCACACCCTGAAGGTTGTTCAGGTCAAGTCCTTTAAGAATTTTTACTTATACTAGCACCTTAGTAGGTGGCTAGCATTATATGGGAGATTTAAAAAAAAATTTTAAATCCTCATCCAAGGATATGTTTGTTAGTTTTTTACTTGATTACACTGTAAAGAGAGAGGAAGAGAGAGGGAGAGAGAGAAAAAAAAATATCAAGATTAGAGAAACATCCAATATGCATCTGACCAGGAATCAAAACCTAACCTGGGTGTGTTCCCTGAGTGGGAATTGAACCTGAGAACTTTTGGTGTATGGGACAAAGCTCCAACCAATTAAGCCACACTGGCCAGAGCTACATGGTAATAAATGTTTACATAGAAGAGTATACATTGACACTGAGTTGGTGTTAGTATTAGAGCAATCCATTAAAGTCCTTCTTTAAGAGGGGCAACGCCATAGACACTTTAGAAACAGCTTTACTCTCTGAAACACTGAGTGTTCTTCCCTAAATAAATCCAATCACACAAGTCTTTCCTGTGAAAATGCTGCCAGCAGAACAGCTGAATCGTCCATCCGGGACCAAACTGAGGTCCGTCCTTATAGGAAAAGACAATGTCTGCTTTTAAATTGTATGCTAGCTGCTTTCTCTTCTCTTTCTTTCTAACCCATTGGAGATCTTCAGTTATCCAAAATTAATAGAAGTGGATTTTCACATAGCCTCTTAGGATTTATTCTAATTATAGCATACATACTTTGAATTTGAAAAACAAAACAAAACAAACAAAACACACTGTATTGGTAGAGGGATATAGAAGAGAGGCTAGAGGTGATTAGGCAAGGTGACTGGCTGGAAGCAGCCTGTGGGGCCCTCCCTCACAAAAGGAATATCCCAAGCTGAGGAGGGAGGACTTGCAGTCATCTGGAGCTTTCTCTAACCAGAGCCTGTTTGGAATGCTCACCCAGAGGGAGGAAAATAACTAAGCTGTGCATGAGAAAACTGAATGTGTCCATTGACCCTGCAAGTCTGAATAAACTGTGTTCTTGTTAGCACAGCAATTAGTCCCTGTGGTCACCGAACTGAAACAGGCAGTTTCTGTGCCACTTGTGTTATTCGCCCATTACCCAAACATGGAGCACATCCCGACTGGGACAGAACAGGCCTCCTTGAGTTTCCATCACCACCTGCTTCAATGGGCTGAGGAGAAAGAGCAGCATAGAGGTGACCTTTAATTTTTAGATGTTCCCACTGCTGCCACTCAGCATAGCTTGGCCCGTTCAACAAATACAACATTTTCAGAGCATCTGCCTTACATGAGACACTTTCTTATACATTGTCTCATTTAATTCTTACAAGTAGGGCTTACAGTAGCTCCTCCTGTAGAGACACAGCTTACACAGAACACCTACATATGGTAGAAACATTGGCAATGGGCAAAATATGCTAATGGGTTGAACCTAGTGCTGAGAACCAGAGAGTCAACTCGTGATCCCAAGTCCACCACTGCTCTTGAGTTATAGACTGAACAATACCAACTGTACTCCAATTTCCCTTAAAATGAATGCACCACACTAAGATAAGCAAAGGAGTGGTGCCATCAAGTTAAACGCAGCACTCTGAGCTTTAAAGAAAAGTGTTTCAAAATGCAGAGCATGATAACTACAGAGTACATAGGAATTTCACACTCAGATGTACCCCGTGGGGGTGTGAAGGATGCTATGAATTGAGCCCACTGCTCTCGCCATGCAGTTCAATGTTCCCCAGATGGTGCATTCAATTAGAGTTTCTTTCAGCATCTTTAAATGAAAGCTGTTGAGAAATGATAGTTCATCTTAATAGTGTACACTCCACAAGGGGGGAAGCCTATCTACATGTTATCCCTGATATGACATGTGATTCCTCATAGCTCATGGCACAGCTTTCCCAGCCACACTTATAAAGAAAAAGACCGTGCCATTTCCTCTCATGAGCGTCCGTTTCTCCTCCTTCAACGGGGTTTTACAACCTCAGCACATTTGACATTTGGAATTGGGTAATTTTTAATGGCGGGGCTGACCTGGGCACCGAAGGCTGTTTAGCAGCATCCCTCGCCTCTGCCACTAGATGCTCACAGCAACACCCTGCCCCCACGTTGTGACAACTAAAAATATTTCCAGGCTTGCCGAATGTCTCCTGGGAGTAAAATAAGCCCCAGTTTATTTTACTGTCACAGAAGATGGATAGTAACTGAACTACAGAGTGTTCGAGCTAGAAGGTCCAGAGAGCTGAACGACCATTTATGCAGCCATCCATTTCATAGATAAAGAAGTGAAGCCAGTGAAATGTGGGGACTTGCTTTAGGTAGCACAGGTATTTTGGGAACCAGCTCTGGAGCACAGCTAGCATTAGGAACTGACAACTCTGGTTACCTTTTCTAGTTCTTAGGAATAGTAAAGGGATTACATTTTTCATCCACCTGATAATATCAAGAAAGGGAATATAAATTTCCTTTAAAGGGATCCCATTAAATCTAGAAGGATATTTTCCAGAGTTACAGCCATACCTAAATTATTATAAGCCTAACCAAGCTCCTCTGAGGTCATACCGATTTAGGCAAAACAATCTTTCATCTATTTAATTCCCCAACACCCCCTGACCCCCCTCCCACACACACACCTTCCATATACCCTCTTGTGCCTAGAGAGATCATGCCAATCTCAAGACATGTAGTCATAGAGTTTCCTGTAAGATTAGATGTCTTCAAATCCTCTGACACACACATTTCAATTTTGAAAATAAAATATTTTTATACACAATGCTTATATAATCATTCGGAGTTTGTGTATACATTTTTGGGGGCACACATATATATATACCCCTGTGCTCTAAAACTGAGTTCAGACATCTCCAGGAATCGCCCCCAACTCCCTACGCCCCATTTGGATTTAGATGGCTTCAGTCCCGGGCCCTGGGTATCATGAGAATACCTCCAGTCCTTAGCACAATCCATTTTTGTGAGTTGCAAATAGACAAACATCTTCTGGGAAGAAACAAGAGCAAAGGACTTGCATAGGATATTCTACTGCCATTAATTCCCAAATTACAACAATGTAAAACATCTAATATATGTTGTAATACTATATAGAACTTCAGAATGGTCAGTTCTCATAAACAAATGACTTTAACTGCACTGTCGAATAAATAGCACATTTTTTCCCTTCTAACTTAGCTGATTGTATAGTCATGTCGATGCTAGTGACTTTTCAGATGCTGTCTAAAAATCCTCATCACGTCTGGCATTGCACACAGGTGCTCTCAAACAATTAACCAGATGGATACCCAGGTTTCCCTTCCACGCCATCCTGCTGGGCCCCAGTGTCCTGTGCTCATCCGTGTGCACAGGGCATCCCAGTGCTTCTCCACAGCCCCGCACCCACACGCCTGTGCTGACGGTCTGTCTGGGCAGCTTCTGTAGCAGGGCTGTACCCTGGGGACCAGGTGCCCCACCAGCAAAGAACTTAAAGTACAGGGAGGACCTAGACAGATAAGTGGTAATAAGTGGGTAGAACCCATGGGCCAGGCTGCTAATCCTATTTGGGGATTGGGCTCCCAAAAACCTTTCTTAAGAGATGGCATCTAATCTAACTTTAAACAAGAGAGATGCAGGCAGAGAGGTGGTGGGAAAGTGTCCCCTGTGGAAGTCTGAGTGAAGGAAGCTGTTAAGAAAGCTCAGGGAGGGCAGCTAGTCTCTTCCACTCAACACTTTCTAAATATCAGCAACAGGTTAAATGGGTTTGACCTCAGACAGTCCTTCAGGATAGCATGACTTCAGGGCAAGGGAAGAGTTCCTCAAACCCCCAAAACCTATTTAGTCAGTAGTGCCTCTGACAAAGTGGGAGAATGAATGTTTCACTCCATAATCTATAATAATAAAAGCATAATATGCAAATCGACCAAATGACCGAACAGTAGAAGACCACACTATAACACACACTGGCACTAGGCCAGCCAAGGTGGGTGCGATGCAATTGATGGGGGGGGGGCATGAGGGGAGGAGGGGGGAGATGTATTGCCACACAATTGCCCCTGCAGAGGGACACCCAGGCTAACCAGCCAAGGTGCTGCAGCAGGTGGGCTGGGCCTCCCTTTATGAGGTGATGGATCATGGGGCTCCCAGTCTGTGAGAGGGCGCAGGCCAGGCTGAGGAACTGACCCCTCCCCCCGAGTGCATGAATTTCATGCACTGTGCCTCTAATTAGAAATAAAATGCCTTCGGAGAGGTAACTTCTTAAGGTTTATACATTTTGATCCAAACTACAAATAATGATGTCAAATGTTTTCTAAGTTTCTAAGCACAGTGATTCTTAAACATTAACAAGCAGTATATTTTTATTTCCTAAATGCCATACTACAAAGATAAAATTCTTAGATGTGTTTGTGGGGCTCAAAAATGAAGATATATTAAGGGGGGAAGAAAAAAGCACTGGTCTAGATGCAAGGCACACTTAAAACAAATTTTACTTTTGGTTGAATTTTATGTTATTCTAAAGGCCTGGTGCACAAAATTCATGCAAGGGGGAGTGTCCCTCAGCCCAGCCTGCACCTTCTCCAATCTAGGACCCCCTTGAGGGATGTCTAATTGCCTGTTTATGCCAGATTCCTCTCATAATCCAGGACTCCTGGCACCCAACCACTTGCCTACCTGCCTGCCTGCCTGACTGATTGCCCCTCACAGCATCTTCCTGCCATCCTGACCACCCCCTAACCACTCCACTTCCAGCCTGACCAACGTCTAACTGCTCCCCTGCCAACCTAATTTACCCTAACTTCCCTCCCCTGCCAGCCTGTCACCCCTAACTGCTCTCCACTGCTGGCCTAGGCCCCCCCCAACTTCCCTCTCCAGCCAGCCTGGTTGTCCCCAACTGCCCGCCCCCCACAAACCTTATTTCCCCCAACTACCCTTTCCTTCAGGTCTGGTCTCCTCTTCCAAGCTTCCCTCCCCTGCAGATCTGGTCCCCCCAACTGCCCTCCCCTGCAGACCAGGTCCCCCCCAATTGTCCTCCCCTTCAGGCCTTGTCACCCCTAACTGTCCTCCCTTGCAGGCCTGGTCTCTCCAAACTGTATTTCCCTGCTGGCCTGATTGTCCACAATTGTCCTGCCCTGTCAGCCATCTTGTGGTGGCCATCTTGTGTCCACATGGGGGCAGCCATCTTTAACCACGTGGTACAGCTATCTTATGTGTTGGAGTGACAGTCAATTTGCATATTACTCTTGTATTAGATAGGATTATAAACATTTAACTTGTTTCAGTTTTAAGTAAAATGTTTCCAAAATGTATGAACAATAACTGAACAATTATTAAAATGATTGCAGTGTCCAAAAATGAAGAAGAAGAAGAAGAAGAAGAAGAAGAAGAAGAAGAAGAAGAAGAAGAAGAAGAAGAAGAAGAAGGAAAGAAAAATTATCTGGGCATCCTACTTAAAAAGCAGGTTCAGCCCTGTCTAGTTTTATCAGTGGTTAGAACACTGGCCCAAGGGTCTTGGGTTCCATTCCTAGTCAAGAGCATTTACCTCAATGCAGGCTTCATCCCTGGCTCTGGTCAGGCTCATGTGGGAGGTAACCAATCAGTGTGTCTCTCTCATGTTGATGTTTCTCTCTCTCTCTGTGTGCCCCTCCTCCCTCCCCTCCACTCTCTAAAAAAAAAAAAAAATCAATGGAAAAAATATCCTTGGGTGAGAATAAAAAAAGAGCAGGTTAAATATTTATACACTCATATATGTAGCAGCATTTTTCCCCACAGTGTCCATCGACAGGTGAATGGATAGAGAAAACTTGGCATATACATTCAATGCAGTCTTAAAAAGGAAATTCTGATACATGCTTTACCATGTGAACCTTGAAAATGTCATGCTAAAAAAATAAGCCAATCACAGAAAGACAAACACCATATGATTCCATATACATGAAGTCTCTAGAGCAACCAAATTAATAAAGACAGAAAGTAGAGTGGTGGTTACTAGGGGCTAGGGGGTTGCGAGCTTGAGGGGTTAGTGTTTAGTGGGGACAGAGTTTCAGTTGGGGAAGATGTAAGGGTTCTGGAGATGGATGGTGATAATGGTTGCACAACAATGTGAGCATGTACTGCCTCCAAACTGTATTCTTAAAAGGGTAAACTTTATGTTATATACTAGAGGCCTGGTGCACAAATTTGTGCACGAGGGGTGGATAGGGGGAGGGACCACAAGAGAATTGCTGGCAGTCCTCAATCTAGTTGTGTAGATGTGCTGAGGTAGCAGCAAGCAAAGACCACAGACAGAGCACCCAAAAGTGGCCTGAACACCAGTTATACTCTGAGGTGGAAATATAGCTCTACTTTGCTGACCTCTCCTGTAGGCCTGGTCCCCTCACAACTGCCCTCCCCTGCAGGCCTGGTACCCCCAAACTGCCTTCCCCTGTAGGCCTGGGTCCCTCACAACTGCCCTCTTCTGAAGGCCTGGTCCCCCCCTCCAAAATGCCCTCCTCTGCAGGCCTGGTACCCCCAAATGCCCTCCCCTTCTGGCCTGGGTTCCCCTGAGCTGTCCTCCCCTGCTGGCCTGGTAATCCTTAACTGCCCTCCCTGCTAGCCTGATCACCCACAACTACCCTCCCCTGCAGACCTGGTCCCCTCCAACTACCCTCCTCTGCTGGCCCAGCCACCCCTAATTGCCCTACCTGCTGGCCTGATCACCCACAACTGCCCTCCCCTGGAGACCTGGTCTTCCCCAGCTGCCCTCCCCTGCAGGCCTGGTCCCCTCCAACTGCCCTTCCCTGCAGGTCTGGTTCCCCCAACTGCCCTTCTCTGTAGGTCTGGGTCCCTCCAGTTGCCCTCCCATGCTGACCTGGTATCCCCCAACTGCCCACAATTGCCCTCCCCTGCCAGCCATCTTGTGTCCACATGGAGGCAGCCATCTTTGACAACATGCAACGGCCATCTTGTCTCTTGGAGTGACGGTCAATTTGCATATTACTCTTTTATTAGACAGGATTTACCTAACATTTACTGAATACCTGTGACTTTCCAGGAGCCAATTGACTCCAGGACTAGTGCTGAACAAAACAAATGAGACTCAGTCCTTCTACAGCTGAATTGCTGAGGATGTGGCACTGTCTATGGTTTTGCTTCCCCTATACCCCAGGTTTCAGAGTTTAGTAAGACTCAGTTGCCCCTCACAGGACTTTAGTGAAGGAGCTGATGTTCTTGTAAGAGCAGGTGGATAGAGTACAATTCTCGGCTGTGTCCCATAAACTCTGTCCTTGGCACATCAGTTTCTTTCCCTTCTGCTCCTTCTCCTTCCTCTTTCTCCTCCTCATCTTCCTCTTCCTCCTTCTTTTTATCATTTGGTTGGGTTATTTTTCCCCATCTTATCTATACTGTTATACTATTTGTGTGTTAAATATCAATACTACAATATTCAGTCTCAGCCAAAGAGTTCTAGAATACAACCTTAACCACCCACCCCCAACACATTCAATCAAAGGTTTTCTAAATTGAAGTTTAAAAAATACCTGGAATTGGTCAATTAATAGCTTGTTTGTGTGTTCCTACAAGAAAGCAGAAAATACTTCTAAAACACTATCACATTGCTACCCAATCATATTTGATTTATTACTGATGCCTCAGCTCTAACCAGAGTCACCAAATCCCTTTGGTTTTAGCAGCAGCCCCATGTCCCTGGAATGCCTCAGTCCCTGGAAAGCTCAATTGGTCATGCTTCGTTTGATGCAATAGTACCTAGCAGGTTCTTAATACACACTTTCTGTTTGAATGAGTGAATAAATGATCTCATTAAAAATTTGCAATACCCACTCTCACACTACACCAATTCAGTTCTCTCTAAGACATTTTCTTAGACAAAACCAGAAAATCAAAACTTTCACACAGAAGGCTATTTCCACTTAAAATTATTAAGCATTAGACGTTTTAGGTATGAACTCTAAAATTCAAAATGCACATATAAAGCCAGTTAATATGCAATAAGTTGATGTCAGGATTCTTAGAGAAAATGTCACAGTATTTATCTTTCTTATACTCTGTAACTTTCATTCAGTTAAGTGTAAGTGTGGTGAGCAAATAGATTTGGGAAAACAGAGCTTGAAAGTTTAGGGCAGTCACAAACCTGAGATTTATGCTTTCTTCAAGACAGAAGCAATGAAGCATGCATTGATGCTGTTGGCCTTCCTTCCTCCTTCCCTAAACGTCCAAAAAGAGTCACATTACACATGTAAGGTCATATGTGACCCCATGAACTACAGACCTCAAACAAGCTCATTGTGTCATGACCCCATGCTTAATAAGTCAGCACAGGTCCCGTGACACTCCACCACACACAGACCTCTCCCCGCCCAGCCCATCAGGCGAGGCAGCTGCAGGCTCAGTCTCTCCCTCCCCAGGCTTTATTAGCCATTATCCTTCCTGACTTCAAGGTGAGATTTGGTGTGCAGTAAAAATTGCTCATTTTCTACTGCTTCTCACATAACAAGCAAATTTATTTCTCTTATAAAACAGGAATCACGTGTGTAAATGCCACCTACACAGTGATTTCACTGCAGGGGCCACCCATGAAAAAGAGAGTATTGTTTTTCATGGGATATGTTTTTCTGTGGTTTAAAATAAATTAAATAAGAAACAGCTACAAATTAATTTTCTTCTTTCATTGCCTTTCTTCTTCCTTTGCTTCTGTATCACTTGTTAAATATTTTTATATGCAAGTTGTTTGTTATAGAGCACAATGTTAATTTCTTGTTTTAGCTTCATTGTGTTAAAATATAGTAAATAAAATTGTCATTTATTTGAGTGTACAATGTGATGATTTGATATATGTATAACATTGTGCAAGAATTCCCATCATTGAGTTAATTAACACATCCATCACCTCACAGATTTACCTTTTGGGTGTATAAGAGAACACAAGTTGTACTCCATTAGGAAATTTAATTTATGCAGTACAGTATTACCAACTATAATCATCATGTTCTACATTAGACTCTCAGACCTTATTCATTTTATTGCTGAAAATTTTTACCCTTTTACCAACTCTCCTTATTTTCCCCACTGCCTAGCCATGGCAACCACCATTCTTTTTTTCTTTTTCTTTTTTAAACATGGAACGCTTCACGAATTTGTGTATCATCCTTGCTCAGAGGCCATGCTAATCTTCTCTGTATCATTCCAATATGTGCTGCCGAAGCGAGCACGGCAACCACCATTCTACTCTATTATGTTACACTTTTGTTTTTGTTTTTTTAAGATTTCACATATAAGTGATACTATACATTATCTTTTTCTGTCCGACTTATTTTACTTAGTATAATACCATCCAGATTCATCCATCTTGTAAATCATAGAATTTCCTTATTTCTTAAGGCCGAAATAATATTCAGTTGCATATTTCTGTATTCATCCATTTGTTGAGAGTCTCTTATGTTATTGCTATACCTTGGCTTTTATGAAAAATGTTACAATGAACATACAAACACAGATCTCTCCTTTGGCTATATACCCAGAATTGGAATTTCTGGATAGCATGGTAGTTCCATTCTTAATTTCTTGAGAAATTCCCATACTCTTTTTCATAATGGCTGCACAAATGTACATTTTTACTAACAGTGTAAGGTGTCCCTTTTCTCCAAATCATTGGGAGAATTTACCCCTTATCTTTTTTTAAATTTAATTTTATTGTTTAAGGTATTACAAGTAGTAGTACATATGTCTCCTTTTTCCCTCCATTGACCTTCCCCTAGTGTTCCCCCGGCACATGCCCTCACCACCCCGCCCAGAGTCTTGTGTCCATTGATTATGCTTATATGCATGCATACAAGTCCTTCGGTTGATCTCTTACCTCCCCCAACACCCTCCCCAGCCTTCCCGCTGTACCCCTTATCATTTTTATAACAGAAATTCTAACAGTCCAAGGTAATATCTCATTGTGGTTTTGATTTGCATTATCCTAATGATTATATTGCCCATCTTTTCACATATTTGTTGGTCATTAGTATGTCTTCATGGGAAAAATTGTCTACTCAGGTTCTTTGCCTATTTTAAAGTATATCATCATTATTATTATTGCTATTGAGCTGCATGAATTCCTTATATAATTTGAATATTAACTTCTTATTAAATATATAGCTTGAAAATATTTTCTCCCATTCTGTAGGTTGTTTTTTCATTTTGTTAATGGGTCTCTTTGCTGTGCAAAGCATTTTACTTTGATATAGTCCCATATGCTTATTTTGCCTTTTTTGAATTTGTTTTTATGTCAATTAAAAAAAAATCAAAACACTGCTAGGAGTAATGTCAGGAAGCTTACCCCCATGTTTTCTTCTAGAGGTTTTATGGTCTTAGGTTCAAGTCTTTAATTCATTTTAAGTTGACGTTTTTTTGTGTATGGTAGAGGGTAGGGTTCAGTTTCATTATTTTGCATATGGATAGCCACTTATCCCAACACTTTTTATTGAATAAACTGTTCTTTTCCCCATTATAAAGTCTTGGCTCCTTTGTCAAAAATTAATTGATTGTGTATGCCTAATTTTATTTTGGGCTCTCTATTCAGTTTCATTGATCTGTCTGTTCTCATAATGTCTTTCTTTCTTTCTTTCTTTCTTTCTTTCTTTCTTTCTTTCTTTCTTTCTTTCTTTCTACTTTCTTTCTTTCTTTCTTTCTTTCTTTCTTTCTTTCTTTCTCCCCATACATCTTCCTCTTCCTCCTCTTCCTCCCCTTCCTCCTTCTCCTCCTCCTCTCCCTCCCCCTCCCCCTATCCCTCTCCCTCTCTCCTCCTCCTCCTCCTCCTCCTCCTCCTCCTTCTTCTTCTTCTTCTTCTTCTTCTTCTTCTTCTTCTTCTTCTTCTTCTCTCTCTCTCTCTCTCTCTCTCTCTCTCTCTCTCTGTCTCTCTCTCTCTCTCTCATCTCAAACTCTCTGAACTTCAGAAAATATATCATAAATGCCAACTAGCAATCTATAACAATAATGTTCTTTAGAAAACAGTTTAGTATCTTGAAGATTGATTATCTATTGTGTCCTCCTAATTTCAAGAGACTGTCATAGACCTAGTTTATAAACGAAAATGTTCTTACCTTTATTTATTTAATAGAGTGAAAATTCATTAGTCCTTTGTCCAACTTGCCCACTAAATCATTGATGGATCTCTTCATGTCTACAATGGAAATTTGGGACAATTATTTTTTAATGTCTCTTCAGTTCTCATCATTTTCTACATTAATTGGTATACACACACACACACACACACACACACACACACACATGCATGTACTCACATGGTGTAAACCATGTATGAAGGTTGTTTGGACTAAATAAATCATGTTGCAATTATATTTGGAGATAAGGTCTTTAAAGAGATGAATAAATTAAAATGAAGTCATTAGAGTAGGCCCTAAGCCAATATAATTGGTGTCCTTATAAGAAGAGGGAGAGCCCTAACTGGTTTTGATAGAGTGTCAGCCTTCAGACTAAAATATCCTGGGTTTGATTTCAGTCAAGAGCACATGCCTGGGTTGCCAGCTCAATCCCCAGTGTGGGCATGTAGGAAGCAGCTAATCAATGATCTCTGTCATCACTGATGTTTCTATCTCTCCCTTGCACTTCCTTTCTGAAATCAATAAAATTATATTTTTTTAAAAAAGAAGAAAAAAGAGAAGGAGAGACATCAGGAATGCATGTGAACAAAGGAAGGACACCACATTGTGAGGACACAGCAAGAGAGCACCAGCTGCAAGTCAAGGACAAGGGCCTCAAGAAAAACAAACCTTGGTGACACTTAGATCTCAGACTTTTGGTGTCTAGAACTGTATGTTTCTGTTTTTTTATTTTGACAGCCCACTTTGAATCCTACCCACCTACTTCCACTAATATTCCACTGATCAGTACCAGGAAACCCCCTTTTGAGAAAGAAATATAATTTTACTTGGACACTTTGCCAATCACTCTTCAACAAAATAGAAAAGGATAGGCGAAAGGGAGAATAGACTTGGTGTGAGCAGTACAAGTATAGGGCAAAGAGATGTCATTCACCTGTGATGGTCCACTAAATGTTTTAGAGGATATGGGATTTGAGCTGGATCCAGACACAAGCAGATGGTGAAGGCAAATCTATGTAGGGGGTCATTGCAGCAAAGACAGAAAATTAGAGACCATAAATCATGTAAGAACCATGAGGTTTAGGGTATATGGGCAGGTGAGGAAAGGTACTGGAGTTCAGTTAGAACATGTAGGTTGGAGGCCTGTTGGGGAGTGCATAGTTTGATCTGCCATAACAAGTGCAGAGTGGCTGAATCAACAGAAATATGTTTTCTCACAGTTCTGGAGACCGGAAGTTTGAGATGAAGGTGTCAGCTGGTTGGTTTCTTCTGAGGCCTCTCTTCATGGCTTATAGATGCCATCTTGTCTCTGTGTTTTCATATGGTCTTCTCTCTATGCATATCTGTGTCCTCACCTGTCCCATTGTCTTGGGGACCACTCTAATGACATCAATTTGATGTATTTGCCTCTTTAAAGGAGGCTCTAGATATTTCTAGAGACAGTCACATTCTGTTTTTTGTTTGTTTGTCCTGTATGGGTTTTTTTTGTTGTTGTTTTGTTTTGTTGTTGTTTTTCTTCAGAGAGGAAGGGAGAGGGAGAGAGAGAGAGAAAAAAAATCAATGATTAGAGAGAATCATCAATTGACTGGATGCAACCTGGGCATGTGCCCTGACCAGGAATCAAACTGTAACCTTCTGGGTCATAGATTGACACTCAACCATTGAACCATACTACCCAGCAAGATAGTCACATTCTAATACACTGGGGCTTAGGACTTCAATATATGGGGGACACAATTTATCCTATAGCAGAGAGGATCTTAAAATCTAGGCTAGGGAGTTTGTGTTTTATTCTATACTAGTATGTAATGATGAAACAGCATAGGTTTTGAGCAGGGAAAACATCATTGCACTTATTATTTCTCAGCAAGCTAGACCTCTGCTGGCATTGTGTGGGGTGCATTGGCAGCAAGGAAACACAAGGGTAATTACTGTTTTAGTGTAGGCAAGTGGTAATAATTATCTGAATTAGGGCAGTAGCAATAGAAATGAAAATAGAAGGAAATAGTGGAGGAGATACTCTGAGGGTAAAATATCCATAATTTGGTGACTAATTAGATGTAGGAATCCTTGTCCAGGACATAGCTCAGAGCTTGGCCAGAGAGAAACACCTCTTTTTCCTGAACAGAGAGGGAAGTGAGTGAGAAAGGGGCCTGAGAGAACAGAGCTAGATGGCTAGGGTAATTAAAAATGGCCTTCCAGGCCGAGTGCCCCGGGTGAGCCAGTGTCCCAGGGGGCCGAGTGCCCCGGGTGAGCCATGTGTCCCAGGGGGCCGAGTGCCCCGGGTGAGCCGAGTGTCCCATGGGGCCGAGTGCCCCGGGTGAGCCAGTGTCCCATGGGGCCGAGTGCCCCGGGTGAGCCGAGTGTCCCAGGGGGCCGAGTGCCCCTGGTGAGCCAGTGTCCCATGGGGCCGAGTGCCCCGGGTGAGCTGAGTGTCCCAGGGGGCCGAGTGCCCCGGGTGAGCCGAGTGTCCCAGGGTGCAGTGTGCCCCGGGCGAGCCATGTGTCCCAGGGGAAGCTGTGGGACCCAGGGGAAGGAGCGGTGAAAACCAGAGGAGGAGCAGACTCTATTCATATGGTCCTGAGATAGTCACCATAAAACAAGCAGACTGCCAAATGAGGAGCAGATTCTATTCATGGGGTCCTAAGATGGTCACCATAAAACAAGCAGATTGTCATATGATAGCGGGGAGGGAAAGGAGACCTGGGGGGAGATAGGAGAACAACCGAGGGACTGGTATGCATGAACATAAGTACAACCAATAAACGCAGAACTCTGGGGAGGGAGGGCATCAATGGGAGGTGGGGGGGGGGGCAATGGTAAACTATGTACACATATAATACCTTAATAAAATAAAATTTTTAAAAAAATAGAAAAAAAAATGGCCTTCCACAGTCTCATTCACCTTCACCCCTGGCAGGAAAAGATAGGTACTACTCAAATGCACAGGGCAACCCAGATACAATGGTAAAAGGCTTTTAGGGAGAGATTTCATAGTATAAAGGTTTCCCCCTGATTTTCTCTCAGGTGCCCCCTCCCCCTCTTTTTCCTCACACAAACTGGCATTCTTCAAACCAAAGCCAGTGAGAGTGACACCTCCTTTTCTCACTCCACAGTCTGACTTGCTGGGTAAGATCTGAATTTGCAAGTTCATCTCTTTTCAAGCTGTGGGTCTTTTGCAGTAAAATGATACCAAATTCAATTGCTGAATTTGGAGTGGATGTCACCCACTTGGTCCTAGGACCCTCCTCCAGCAGCTCAGTGTCTTAAGACACTCTATTTGTGATTTTAGGTAATGTTTGAGTAGCTGGGAATCGTTGATTTCCCCACTTTTGTTCAGGTGTGGGTTGGGTGTTTGTGTGTAGACTACCCCACCCCTTTTAACCAGAATGATAAAATCCTAAATCTCTCAATATCAGTTTTGGTGCAAAATTAATTCACTGTTTCTGTTGTTGTTACTGCTGTTTTTAATGGACATATGATAAAGGGGAAAAAATGATTACATTCTCAATCTCTGCACTTCTAAATATAGTAGCAATTAGCTCATGTGGTAATTTAAATTTAAATTAATTCAAATTAAAAGAAATATTCGGTACCTCAGTCACACTAGCTACATTTCAAGTACTCAGTAGCCACATGTGGGTAGCAGCACAATAGAACATTTCTAATTCTGCAGAAAATTTAAATTAGCTCTAAATAATCAGTGTTTCACTTATTTTATTTCTGATCCTTGATTTTAAAACAGAATTGCTTCTTTGCTCTGTGGTCCTCTTGCCATATGTATGGATTTAATCTAATTGCAAAAGGTCACTGGTTACAGGATATGTTTAATTTGTATTATTGTCTTACTTACAGTTATCATGTTGATTCACAGTAATAATATACCTACTGGTTTGTTTTTGTTTTCTGATTTCTTTATTTCACAGACATGATTTGCTTGTGTGATCATCACAAGCTTATTTGTGTGATTAATAAAGTTTATTCCTAAGCTTTGTTTTGTTTCTCTGACTGCTTCCCCATTGCTGACATTCATTTATTTGTTCTTTATTCATTCCCAACCCTGTTTCCCCGAAAATAAGACAGTGTCTTATATTAATTTTTGCTCCCAAAGATGCGCTAGGTCTTATTTTCAGGGGATGTCTTATTTTTCCATGAAGAAGAATACAGTAAACATCTATTGTTAAATGAAAATAAAGGAAATGTATTACCTGTATAAGGTAGTATGGTAGTTGTCAACACAAATCAGACAAACTGTGAATCCTACAGTATCAAGAATTTACTCATTTATTCAATGACAATCATGTCATCATCTTCTGGAACATCATCATAACAATGCAATTCCTGAATTTCCTGGTGAATTTCTTGTGACTCCATTTCTTTCAGAATCAGTGGACCAAATCTCTCATGTTTAGCAATAGCACTGTCTTTAAATGAGTACTTCTTGCCAACGTAGCCTGCTCGCAGTGCATTTGCAATGCAACTGTCAGTGATTTTCTCCCAAAAATTCTTCACCCAAGTCACAACTTCTTGCAGTTTAGGTTTCACAAAGTTTCCACACTGATTTCTCTCCATTCACACAGCAGTAATGTCAGGACTCCGAGTAAGGTCACTGGTTGCTAGACGCCAGTCGGGGTGGCCCTAGCGACCAGTTTACAGTAAATTAATTTTCATTCTGAGACAGAGCCTGGGGGCCTTTTCTTTGGGGGGGGGGCTTATATTTCACTCAGAAGGAAACCTGTAAGTAGGTCTTATTTTCGGAGGATGTCTTATTTTCGGGGATACAGAGTACATAGTTATGAAGGCTGAATTCCTGATGCTTAGAGGGTGTGCTCTGTGATGTAAAGACAATATAAGATTATGATTAAAAACTGAGACTCTGCTGTCCTCTGTCTAGATCTGTCACTTTCTAGCTCTATCCCTCATTTTCAAATCTGCAAAATAATGATAATAAAAATGCACTTCATATGGTTATCTGAAAAGTAAATAAGCTAAAACATGTGCAGTCCTTAACATAGAGGTTATCACATACTAAATAGTCAAATTATTTTAATAATCAACCTATTTGCTTTCATTATTGTCATTAAGATATAATATTTAAAATCCAAGAATATGGCTGTATTTTAAGTGCTTTCTTTTCTCCTTTTCTGGCCAATCATTCTACAAAGGAAATGAAAGGCAGGACCGGGATTGTGGTTAGCATGATGTTTAGTTTCTTGCTAGAACAACCATTTTGACAGTTCCTGCAGCATGGTGAAATTTCCTGTTTTTCATGGCTTTTATTCCATAGATAAAAATTATGAGTAAGCTGAATAGTAGCAAGCAAGCAAATAAGAAATTAGATTCTGAAAATGCTTACTCTTCTTTTACAAAAGAACAGAGACATTCTAGAACACCCACCCAGGATGAAGATAATTGAGTTTACCTTGCCCCTGCTGTCTTATTCCCTCCTTTTTAAAGTGGCTTCATTGTAACAGGAATAAAATTAATGAGGAAGTCATGGAGGGTGAGGGGAAGGGGAAGAAATCAACCAAAGGACTTGTATGCATGCATATAAGCATAACCAAAAGACAGAGACACCAGGGGGGTGAGGGCATGAACGGAGTGGGGTGGGGGATAAGGACACATGCTATACCTTAATCAATTTAAAAAATTAATAATGGAAAAAATAGCACCACTTTTGTATCTGGAAATATTGTGAATTGACTAGAAATTATTTCAAAGAATTTTAAACACTTACCGAACTAATTTCTTTCTAAAGTCTATACTCATATGTGGCAGGAAGTTAATGGAGTGGGTTTACGTTTAAGATACTCTTTGGTGTATGAAGGTTATTTTCACTTTTCTACCTGTTCTCACGTTTACCTCCTTAATGATTGCTACTCGCATTTTGATCAATTCTTTGGACCTTCCCAGGAATATCACCATTTGACTTCCTGCTTCCTTTGCCATTGCTAACCACTTCATTCCATCTTAAAAATGCATCTCCAGTGATCACAGCTTTGTTTCTGCAAAGTTTTAGGCCACTCTGGATTGGATGACATTAGGGATGCTGTCTCATTAAAATTTAATAGTGTCTCAGATAAAGACTTTGATATTGTCATTCACATTTTTGGATTCTGTAAACTGAGAAACTTACCTACAGTGATAGATTATACAATGAAGACAATAAGAAATCAGCAGATTGGAACAATGAACCAATTGCAAAGTCTCAGTTGCCTCCAAACAACATCCACATTGGGGTTGGGGAAAAAGAGAAGTGGGCTAAGAGCCACGAAAGATAGTTGCTAAGTTTAATAAGGAGAATTATGTAAATGAAGTTGGGGGTATGTTTAGAGAAGTTTGAGATATAGAACACGGGAGTCTAGCTTTTCTCATTGAGGAATGAGACAGTGCTTGAGTGAATGGCTATAAAGCATCTAGTGAAGTGTGTGCCTGGCAAACGCTGTGCCCTCATTCAGGCAGCCATCTTCCTGTCCTTCCTGGCCAAACCAGAGCTAGAGCTTTGTGAACTCCTCTGGATGTGTACGTTAAGATGGCATGGACATTAAAAGCTCAGAGGCAAGTACCCCAATGGTGAGGAGATGAAAATCCATGCTATGTAATGTGTAGGGCCTGGCATCTATCCTTCTATCTAAGAGGGCTGTCAAAGGACTTTCTGATTCAGCGCTTTCCCAGAAGGGAAAATTCTGCTGTCCACTCTGGAAGGGATCAGCCTGGAGCTGTGATACCACTAAGCTGCAATACTGAGGTTGGAATAAGTGGATTTTGGCTTGTTTTCACTTCTAACATGTCCTATACTTTTCAGTAAGTATATAGACCACAACTTCCATGAGAGCAGAGGTTGCAACTACCTTTACATCTATAAATTCCACAGCACCTGATACATAGTAAGCACTCAGACAGTGGGGTGTTGAATTGAATTGAAGCTTATTTAACCCCTCATAAATGTTTGTGGTACATATGGTTAAGTGCTGATTTCTCTGAGCTTCTTTCTTAGTGTCTTCCCCTGTCTCTCACCCTCATGATAACTCATTCACTTGTATGGTTTCAACCATCACTTCTCTACAGTGAAGGTGCCTGAAGATCTGAGGCTTCTGGCCAGGCTCATATTTTCAATTTCCTGCTGAATATTTCTAATTGGAAATTTAATTGTGTCTTCAACCAAAATTGCTTAGCTCAACCTTTTCATCTTCCCCTCCAGACCAATCTTCTTTCCAATTTTTTCTGCTCCAGTGCTGGTACAACCATTTCTTCAGTTGCCCAGCTTCACAATGACAATGCATAAGCAGGCGCTTGGGGTTTTGAATGAGAGATAAACAGCATAGCTTGTGATCAGCCAAAATAATGCCAGCTGGAGCTGGTCAGGGAGGCCGTGAAGACCCAAGGCATGGGCCTGGTATGTGAGCTATCACAGGTGAAGGAGGTGCTAATTTGGGTCAAATGTAAATTTCTTTGTCCAATTAGTAAATAAATTTGTAATTATCACCTTTTCCCCATTAAAAACAAGGAAATGAAATAGAGAAATGCAACCTAGTTCCATCCAATGTAGGTTTTTAAAAAATATGTTTTTATTTATTTCACAGAGGAAGGAAGAAAGAGAGAGAGATAGAAACATCAATGATGAGAGAGAATCATTGATCAGCTGCCTCCTGCGCAATCCCCTACTGGGGATTGAGCCTGCAACCCAGACATGTGCCCTTGACTGGAATTGAACCTGGGACCCTCCAGTCCACAGCCTGATGCTCTACCCACTAAGCCAAACTGACTAGGGCACCAATGTGGGTTTTTATCTCAATCATTAAGACTTTTTAAATCCTAGTTTAGCCATTGTCATTGAAGAGTTTAGCATGATATCTAAGTATAGTAAGTGCTTACTAAATATGTTTCATAAATGGAGATAAGTCTATTTTCAGAGAGAATAAACAATGTTAGAAGTCATCCAGTCCCACCTCTGGCACAGGACTACAGCCAATTATCACTTAAAATATGGCCAGCCTGAACTGAGGTGTGCTCTAAGTGTAAAAGAAGCATTGGATTTTAAAATAGAATGTAAAATATTTTATCAGTAATTTTTATATTGAATATATGTTGAAATGACACTATTTTAGCTATACTGAATTAAACCATATAATTTGTAAAATTAGCTTCACCTATTTTATTTATTTTTTTAATGAGACATCTAGAAATTTTAAAATAATACACACAGTTTCCATTATGTTTCTATGGGACTATGTTGTTATGAACTCCTCTGTATTAGTCGGGGGGTGGTAATCGGGGGAAAGGAGAGGAGAGAGTTTTTTCATGTGATTATGGAGGCTGAGATCTGTAATCAGTGAGTTAGAATCTTAAGGAGAGCCAATGGTTAGTTCCAGTCTGAGCCCAATGCCTGAGGACTAGGGAAGTTGATGGTATGAGTTCCAGAGGGAAGGAGAAGACCCATATTTCAGCTTGAAGGCAGCCAGATAGGAAGAATTATTACTTACTAGAGGGAGGCTTGCCTTTGTGTTCTATTCAGCCTTCAATTAGTTGGATGAAGCAGACCCAAATTCAGGAAGGAGGACAATGTACTTTAATCAGTACATAAAGTCAAATGCTAATCTCATCCAGAAACATCCTCACAGGTACACCCAAAATATTGTTTAACCAAATATCTGGGTATCCTCTGGCCAAGTCAAGTAGTCACATAAAATTAAGCTGCATACCTTTGATAGGTGACACTGGCAATGAAGAGGAGTTCTTTGTTCTAAGGCAGTGGTTCTCAACATTTCTAATGCCGTGACCCTTTAATACATTTCCTCATGTTGTGACCCCCAGCTTGAGAACCCCTAGCAGGGTCACCTAAGACCATTGGAAAACACAGATATTTACATTACTATTCGTAACAGTAGCAAAATTACAGTTATGAAGTAGCAACGAAAATAATTTTATGATTAGGGGTCACCACAACATGAGGAACTGTATTAAAGGGCGGCGGCATTAGAAAGGTTGAGAACCACTGTTCTAAGGGATACATGTTCTATGTAGGGTAGCTGTCTATTTAAAAGGATGTTGATCCTGAATTAGCTTTTCTACCATTTCCATCTATCATTCTTAAGCAAGACCCCCAGCCTAGTAACTGTTAAGTGAAGCAGTAGGACTAGATGATCCTGAGGCCCTCTCCTGGCCTAACCATCTATACATTCACAATTCCTTCTCTGTTCCTCCTTCAACATTAGGCCTTAACATTTCAAATCCCCACAGGCAACCCTCAGATCTACCCTTCATCTCTTTCCTAGCTCTCTGGAACTCTTTGGCACCTCTGAGATTCTTACAAAGTATTCCCTTCACAGCTCCTTCAAAACATACCTAGTTGGAGCCAGTGTGAGGTGGAAGCAGCTCACCAGGCTCCTGGGGAGGGCAGATGCTGTCCCCTGCCTCTGGATACCTCTGCGCTGCTCCTGCACTCAGGAGGGTGGGCAAAGCAAGCCTCAGAGGGGACTTCCAAGTGGGCAGCTCCCACTTCAGTGCAGAGAGAATGCATTATCAGTCAAAGAAAAGAGATGCACCCCTGGCTTCTAAGAGGGGGAATTAAGCATCTTGTTACAACATGGTGTGGGGTCGGGGGAGGACCAGATCTGGGATTTACTGCTGAGCCCAGGACACAGAAGCCAAAGAGGCACCAACATTTTCCTTGTCGAAGGGTCTCCTGCAGCCTTACCACCTTCTCCCTGTAGAGTGAGCTCCCTCTTAATACTTGCCCTTGACTGCCCATGCTATCTTATTCTGCTTGAGCTTTATTCCAAATAAGGATGTGAAATAACTCTCTCTCTCTTAGAACCTTGATCTTTTAAGACTCCAGAAAGAAATTAGCTTTCATTTTGGCATCCATGTCCCCTGAACTAGTCATCTGTTAGTTGGGCAGTCCCTTTGGCAGAATGACTTCAGAGGATATTGTCCATTTAGCATGTCAAACATACAGGATTTCCTCCTCTATTATAACATGAAGAGGGAGGAGGAGGAAGAGCGTTTAGACAATTAAACAGCTTCTGCAACTCCATTTAAATCTATGCAGTGCTTTTCAGTTTGCACGGTATCTTACTGTTCCTTTAACGCAATGCAATATATTTCTATTAAACAACTGCACAGTGTTTGCAGCAATGTGGCTACAACTTGTATAGGACACAGTTCTTGCCCTCAATTCACAGTAATCTTGGAAAGTATAAAGGATATGCTTGATTATCTCTCAGAAATGATAAGCAAACTGAAACTTGCTCAGACTAGTAGAGTACTAGTCCAAGAGCACACAGCCGGCCATTGGGGGACTGGGACTCTTCCTATACCAAGCAACCTCCTTCATGCTTTGATTAAAACAAGTGATGTTCAAGCAACTGTTGGACTGGAATAAATGTCCCAAAATATCTACACTGGGGGAAAAAATCTTTATGCATATTCAGCAACTCAAATACCGTGAACTTAGTTTTTCTAATATAGTTAACTATCCAGAATCTGAAAAGGAAAGATTAGATAATGTTTATACTTTACACCTAGACAATCAAAGATTAACAACATCAACCTACAGGATGCAATGACTATCATACCAAGCTTTTTGAATGTGGTTAATAGCTATTGGCTATCACATAACTAAGCAAAACAATTTTATTACTAATATTTAGTTTTGAACTGTGAACCTTGATCAAATTAAAGACAAAACTTTGCTGAATCCTGAAATGATAGCAAATACTGAATACTCATCAGCATCAGAAGCTAAATTCCACAGAACTACCAATGAACCAACAGTGAACTAAATTGGAAAATACTGGAATTAAAATCAAAATAATGTTCAGAACTAAATGTCAATCATTTCAAAATTCTATACATTTTAGACCCTGTAATTGACCAGGCATTCAACAGAAGGAGAACTGGCGCCCTCTCACATGCTAGTAAGTACTGGCCAATATTACAGCCAAATTCACCAAAATAAACAAACTTGACCTTGCTATTTGGAAAACAATATAGATTGAAAAAGATAAACCCCCCAAATGCTCATTATTCAATAGGAGCCATTTTGTAAAGAACAGCTGCAGAAGCAAGTTTCACGTTCCACTCTGTTGCAATCCCAGCTACTGAGAGAACTGCTCTGCCACGGCTATTTTTGTAATGTAACACGCCCCCGGAGAGTTCACAGGCAAGCCAGCTGGAGGAGAGACTGGTTCTCCCTTTTGTTCCCTACTCTTGAGAGGCAGATCTTCTAATTGCTGCTAAGGAAAGCTAATAAACATAGTAACCAAAAAGAAAAAAAGAAGAAGAAGCAGAAGAAGAACCAGAGGCAATTAATCAATAGATTACTCAATTTATTTTCACTTATGTCAGAATTGGAAGTGTTTGAGGACACATAAGGCGGGGGTTAGGAACAGGTGGAATTTGAGATGGAAGGCAGTGCTGGATGGACAGAATCTTTCTGCCCATTTTCTCTCTACCTCTTCATACAGGCTGTGCCACTGCAACTCCACTGAACTGCTGTTTTTGCCTAGATCCCAACTTGAAAAGTCGAATTTATCAATTACAAGTGGCTGACCAGCAGTGTGCATATAGATTTGATTTGTTACCACTCAGGAGCACAGTATAGCCCATCCTTTACTCAGACAGGGACATGGCTCATGCAATTGAACCTGTTACAGAATAACTTCCATATCACAAGGAAAACGCTCTATGAAGCTATTTTTACTCATTCATTTATTTAGTCATTCAACAAATATTTATCCGAGGCTCTGCGTCCAGTCTAGTTCTAAGCACTTGAGATGTGACTAAGCATCTGAATAAGAAAGATACAATCTTTGTTCTTGTGGTACTTATATTATAAAAAGCCAATAAATAACAAATAAGTAAGTATATACAACAAAGGACAGGATAATGGAAAATCAAGCTATCTTATACTGTATATCAGGGAAAACTTCTTGGAGGAGATGCTGTTTGAATACATGAAGAGCTTCTGCATTTCCTACCTAAAGCCACACCCCCAATGACATAGTTGCCCACTGTAGATTGAAAATAGATAACACCCCCAAGTATCATCCCATTTTCTATCTCTACTGAACCATTCTCATCTGGGTACAACTGGCCTACAATACAACCCTCAATAAAAATAAATAAATGTTCCTTTGCCCACACCTCCTCCAGCTTCTTCCCCCTTCATTGTACTACTAAGCTTCACTACAGAAGTCTGCTGAGAAGATGTTCATCTTTTCTCCTCTTTCTCTTCTCTCTTAAACCTGCTCCAAATGGGCTTCTGTTTCCACCACTCTACTAAAACTGCTAATATGAATCACTATCAAATCATCTGGTCATTTCTCCATTCTCTCTTTGAGATCAGTGCTCTGCCCCTGTCCCCTGGCACTCCCCATTCCTTTACACAGAGGCTCTCTGCTATGACCTCCATGGCTCTCTCTCAGAGAAGCAAGCCCAGCCACCTAGAGGAAGGCTAGCAGTCCTAGGTTGTCAATGCCTCTGGTACAATGACTGAAAGATGGGAGCTTGTGTGCAAATGCCCCAGCTTCCCTCTCGTCTGATGGTGTCACTCTGACACGGATTCTATACAGTTTCCAGAGACCTCCAGTGAGATTGCGCTCTGTTTCCCACAGTGAGAACCATTTTTGTGAACATATCCTGCATCAGCTCTCCTCCCTTCTCTCTCTTTACTGGTGCTCCTGGGTCTGGGCTGATCTTGTGTTTACCCTCTGGAATGCAACAGAAGTGTCCATGTGCCTATTCAGAGTTTAGGCCTACATGCTCCTTATTGCTCTGTTAGGGTCCTACATCTGCTATGTCAAAGAGCCCAGACTAGCCTGCAGAATAATGATATGACAAGTGGGTGGAGAAAATCATTTCAATTGCAGTGAGAGAGCTCAGGCAAGAGCAAAGCTAATCTGCAACTGACTCATCGCTGACCATAAACACATTGGGTAGCCTAACCCCCAACCAAAAGAACCACTCAGCTAAACCAGCCTAAGCTACCAAACGGTGAAATCATGAGTTAAACAAAATGTTACTTTTTAAGCCATTAAGTTTGGGGGTGATTCATAGTGCATCAAAAGCAAGTTTTCATATCCACCTAAAACAGTGACTCCAGAAGTCATCTTAGGAAGAAGATTCTTAGCATGAGGTTCTGTAATTAGTTTGCTTCCCATCAAGATAGCACAAGTACCAAGTTTCTGATGATAAACGTGAAAGAGAACCCTTGGTTTACAGCATCCCAAATGCTAAATCCTCACCTTTGGGGATTGGGATGGAGTACAAGTAAAGGGAATGCCTTGACATTGCAAAAACTCTAGAACTTGAAATTTACAGAGGCAATGGTTATGACTGTAGAATTACTTGTCTCTTGTTAATGATCACAGAAACCTTGATAGAATAAAATGATAGCTATCAACTCCAAGTTCTGGTACGAAAGCTAGAATTCTATAGCACAATGTTTGAAGAGATAGAAACTCACCTCCCATCGCCTGAGGACAGACTGTGCTAAGTGATAAGGCATTTGATTGTAACTGTAGTGGAGATACAAGTAACCCCCACAAAGGGCTCTAAGAAATGGAAGCAGCCAAAATGCCCAATTCTGGTACAATCATTGTGTAAATGTACCAAACATTAAAAAAAGCTCTGGTACATTTACACAATAAAATACTATTTGGCCATAAAAAAAGAATGAAATATTACCTTTTACAACAGCATGGATGAACCTAGAGGGTATTAATGCTAAGTGGAATAAGTCAGAGAAAGAAATACCATATGATTTCATTTACATGTGCAATCTAAAGAACAAAATAAATAACAAAACACAAACTGACTCTTAGAGAACAAACACAGAGTTGCCCATGGAAGGATGGTAGGCAGATGGATGAAGGGATTAAGAAGTACGAATTGGTAGTTATAAAATAGTCACAGGGATGTAAAGTACAGCATAGGGAATATAGTCAATAATATTATAATGACTATGTATGGTGCCAGGTGGGTACTAGGTTTATCAGGGGAACACTTTATAAAGTATGTTTTTCTAATCACTGTGCTGTTCACCTGAAACTAATATAAAATAATATTGAATGTAATGTGTAATTGAAAAACAACATTTTTTTTTAAGTCAGGGCTCTAATTCCAAAGGGGTGGGACACTGAGACTGGGGATGGGGAGCTTTGGGTACATACAGTTGATAACCTTAGACTAACCTCAGTAAGCATGCACATCTACTTCTTCTTTGTTAAAGGAGAGCAGCCTCATTATCTGGGAACCATATAAATGCCTTGCCTGAGGTAAATGTCTTTGGAAATATTTATCTTCTTCAAGATCTGGTTCCAGCTCTCCTTGGGGCTTCCACACCAATAACCAAGTCAAGTTCCTGCAGGCAAGAGTGGAGGGTATTGACCCTTCTCTAGGAAGAATGATAGTATTCACTGAAAGAACTATAGGCTCTGGCAAATATATAACAGCAGGAACCAGAAGGATATAAGCCTGGGAATGAATATGGAAAGTTCTAGACCAGGGCCCATTGATTGAAGAGGGGTCTCCTTTAGGAAAGATTGTACAATATAATAGCAAAAATCAGTAGCTATTATTCTAATCCTTCTCCCAAAGGACTGATGGCTATTTAGCAGAGTGAATATAAACTTGGGGAAGAAAGCCCAGCTCTTCTGCACAAGCATCTGAGCTGACATGGATGCCATGGAATCTCAAACCCTTCCATGGCACCTTACTAAAGTCAGGGTTCATGAATGCAGGAAGATAAATGCAGTCCTGCTCAAAATGCATCTCACTAAGACTGTGACTTATCTGTGTTCATTTCTTTGAACCCTGATTACATAATAATGATGAGTATATGTAGCATCTGACAGAATCTTCATATTGGTTTCCTGACCTGTGGAGTAAGAGCCACAATAATAGGCATGGCCAAGTGAGAATCACTGAAATTGCCACCCTTTCCTCAGCAAAGATAATAAATCAGAAGTATTATGACATATCAAGGAAAATGTCTGAGATTAGTTCCACCCTCCAAGACTGAGAGCATGTAGAAGTGGTGATTCGCATCACAGCTCCATTTAACTCAACCGTATGACCTTTGCAAAAACTAGATGGGTCATAGTAGCTGATGGGTAATATCATAAACTTAACCAAGTGATTGCCCTAATTACAGTTGTGCTGATGTGCTATTTCTACTAGACTTAGAAATAAATCAACATAGCCTCTTATACTTGTTAGGTGTATACTTATTAGATAAATGCATTATTCTTTATGTCTATCAAAGAAGGGGTCAAAAACAGTTAACAATAACTTGGGATATTTAACTTTATATATTTACAATCTTTACTTCTTCTGATATTTGTCACAATAAGACTGGTTGTCAGGACATTGCACAGAAAATCATGCCTATTTTCTATGTTAATAGCGTCTTATTAATAAGAGTTTAGGAGCAGTAAATGGCAAGTGCTCTTTATGCTCTTATAAGACATTGCATATCAGAAGGCAGGGAAAAAATTACAGAGATTTAATAAGGTTTCTAGAAGCTATGGAGTCTGGGACATGTCTGCATATGCTCTCAAGACAAAGAACTATCTAAAAGAGATACAATGTTTGGTAAGCATCAATGAAATTTGAAGATATATATTATACTTTGAAATTCTCTTCTAACACATTTATTGGCTAATTCAGATAGCTGCAACTTTCAGGTGTGTCCGGAACAAGAAATAGTTCTACAGCAGGTTCAGGTTGCAGTATGAGCATCCCTACTACTTGAGTCATATGATTCAGCAGATATAATAGTGCTAGAAATAACTTGCAGTAGAAGAGGACACTATGTGGAATCTCAGGTTAACCTCAGTAATAGAGGCACAGTGCTGAAATCAAGGGTCCTAGAGGGAGGTAGGACAATCTGCATCAGAAAACTATTCACTATTCAAATAGCAGCTCCTGGTATGCCATTGGGCCCTGATGGGGATTTAGTACCTCATTATGGAACAGCAAGTGATTATGTGACTAATTCTGCCCATCCTGGATAGGGATTAATCACAGCCAGTAAGTTGTAGGATTGGTCAGGCTCAGTAGCAATCTCTCATTCAATGAAACTGTACATTTGGGATTGAGCTTGAGCAAGTCTGAAAAGCACAAGTCAGTTACACAATATATCTAGTCACCATTGCTACATATCTCCATTGCATGAATGCATTTCCCTTATTTTATAGCTCTCTGAGCTGAAAAATGGACTAATTACAACTATATCCCTACCCAGGAGTTGCCCTGATATGGAATGGAGAGGAGAAATCCTTCTAATGGCCAGAGCTGCATATAGTGCACCCGGCCACTGAATATAAACAGAAAGAAAAATGGTACTAGGTTAGGCTACACATTGTTCCTTGGACATTGATTAATGGCTTGACTGGGTCAGAAATTAAAATGTACAAGCTTGAAAAAGCAGAGACAAGATCTAGCAAAGAACATTTTAGAAAGATATGTGGGAATGAGCACATGTGTATGAATATTTGGGTCAATGTCATCAGTCAGTCACTCAAAGGCAACAAACTAGGTGTGATGATGGGCACATCACTGTAGGATTGATCATTCCTACCTATGTTACATCCCTCAGAAACTGCAAGTCTGATAGAATGTTGATTGTCCTTTTAAAGGCACAGCTGAGACATGAGCTTGGCAAGAGCTGAGACACTTCATAGTTTTGGAATGGAGTATGATCATTTAGGATACAGTATATCTTTTTAACCATTATGTGACTATTGTATGATATATTATCCATAATAGCTAGAATATATGAGTTTAGGAACCAAGAGTTAAGACAAAGTGGCTTCTCCAATAATCATTCTCAGTAACCCACTTGGGAATATTTGTGCTTTTTAACCCTATAATTTTAGATTTATCTTGATTAGAAGTACTGATTTTCAGGGAAAGGAAACCAGAATTCACAGTAAAAATTCCATTAAACATTTTAAATACAAAGCTATGGTTGTAATTGGTAATCTGGAGCTCTTAATACTAATATACAAACAGACAAAGATAGAAATTGCTGCATTAGTGCACATAACCAACCAGAATTCTTATTAGGATCCTGGCTGTTGCTGGATAAAAGGGGGCAAAAAGGAGAACATTGAGAAAATAGACAAATGAGACTACATAAAAATAAAAAGCTTCTGCACAGCAAAAGAAACCATCAACAAAACAGTAAGAAAGCCCATTGCATGGAAGAACATATTTGCCAATGTTATTGCTGATAAGGGTTTAATCTCCAAAATTTATAGGGAACTCATATTACTTAATAAAAGGAGGATAAACAATCCAATAAAAAAATGAAGGACTTGTATGCATGCATATAAGCACAACCAATAGACACAAGACACTATGGGGGTGGGGGGAGGGGGGACAAGTACCAAGGGATAGGGGAGGCTAGGGAGAGATCAACTGTGGGGGAGGGGGGAGAGAAGAGACATATATACTACTATTTGTAATACCTTACACAATAAATTTTTTAAAAGAAAGAAAGAAAAAGAAAGAAAAATGGGCAAAGGACCTAAATAGACACTTTTCAAAAGAGGACATAAGAAAAGCCAAGAGACATATGAAAACATGCTCAACATCACTAATCATCTGAGAGATGCAAATCAAAACAATAATGAGGTGCCATCTCACACCTGTCAGAATGGCTATAATCAACAAATCAACAAATGACAAGTGCTGGAGAAGATGCGGAGAAAAAGGAACCCTCTTGCACTGCTGGTGGGAATTCAGACTGGTGCAGCCACTGTGAAGACAGTATGGCTTTTCCTAAAAAAAATAAAAATGGAACTGCCATTTGACCCAGTAATCCACTTCTAGGAATATATCATAAGAAATCAGAAACACCAATAAAAAATATATATATGCACCCCTATGTTCATAGCAGCACAATTCACCATAGCTAAGATTTCAAAACAGCCTAAGTGCCCATGAGCAGATGAGTGGAATAGAAAATTATGGTATATCTACACAATGGAATACTACACTGCTATAAAAAATAAGGAATTCTTACCATTTGTAACAACATGGATAAACCTGGAGAGCATTATGCTAAGCAAAATAAGCCAGTCAGAGAAAGATAAATATCACATGATCTCACTCATTTGTGGAATATAAAGAACATCATAAACAGATGAACAAAAATTAGATACAGAGACAAAGAAGCATTGATCAGACTGTCAAACTCTAGCAGGAAGGCAGGAGAGGGTTGGGAGGTGGTGATAAAAGATCAACCAAAGGACTTGTATGCATGCATATAAGCATAACTAACAGACACAGACACTAGGGGGGTGAGGGCATATGCTGGGGGTGAAGGAAGTAGGGGAGGTCAATGGAAGAAAAAAGGAGACATATGTACTACTATTTGTAATACTTTAAACAATAATAAAATGTTTTTAAAAAGAAAGAACTCAGAGATGGTTTTTGTGCTTCAGTGCCCATGATAACCATTAATGGGCAGTTGTACCAGGCATGGCATGACCAAGACACAGTATCTGTGGCCAAGACCTCTCAATGATAAATATCTGATACCCTTTGCACAAGCAAGCTAAGCTAGCAGAAATATTAAGCAAGAGTGAAAGAAATCTAAAGCAGAAAAGGGAGCCCTAACCTGTTTGGCTCAGTGAATAGAGCGTCGGCCTGCAGACTGAAGGGTCCCAGGTTCAATTCCTGCCAAGGGCATGTACCTTGGTTGCAGGCACATCCCCAATAAGGGGTGTGCAGGAGGCAGCTGATCGATGTTTCTAACTCTCTATCCTTCTCCCTTCCTCTCTGTAAAAAATCAATAAAACATAGTTAAAAAATAAAAAAAAAACAGAAGAGGGAGATGAGTATCTATAGTGTCTCTTATTATGTGACTTGTTCCACTAACCTACCTACTGAAGTTTGCTTTGTTATGTTTTAAAGGAATTATACTGGCTTCCACCTTGAAGAACCAGTTACCAGACAGAGTGAGCACAGAAGTTAATCACAGCAGTGCAACTGCTGATGCTTCACTCAGGCATCCTGTTGGCAGTCACTGATCCCTATGCCCAGATGACTTTGTGACCTTCTCTCTGAGGGCATTCTCAAATCACGGGGCAGGTTTGGTCATGTACAGAACCAGCCTGAAGTGCCAGGAAGTCAATTTCCTCAAAAGGAGAACTCAACTAATATCATTTGAGAGTTGGTGGGTGAATAACCAATCCATCTCACTCTCAGGTGGGACAATTTTGAAGCACATTATAGATGGTTTCCCAGAGGCCCTCATGCAGGTCAGCCCTTAGTTGGCCACATGGTAATATCACTCATCAATGTGGTCTAGATTGGCTTCCTTCCCTTCCTTATCCCCTTTCCTCAGCTCCAGTGGTTCCTTCTGTTATTGCAGAAGTTCTGGTATCCCCTCAAGGTTTTGGTGTCTTGAACAGATGAGGACAAATATTGTTTCTCTGGTAATAAAAGAAAAATAAAGCATTACAATAAACTTTTAAAAATTACCCTAACGAAGTTTATAATTAATGGCATGATATAATGTATGTCTAAAAGCAAAATTATGACTTCTTGGTGGAAAATAAACCCAGGGGAGACCAATTAGAAGTTCTTGCTATGGTTCAGACAAACAATACTAGTGGTCAAGGATTTGGGGAAGGGAGATGCATTTGCCTTGTCAGTTTTAAAAGTGCTTCTGGGTCCTATTTAGTCCTCTTAAACACAGAAGCCTAAAATTTTAATCTAGTATGGGTGTCTCAGTGCCAAAAAGTGTGGACTAAGGAAATTAGTTAAAACAAGCTTGCCCATCCAGAGATGATGTTAGAACATTGACCTCTTTGAAACTATGTTCCAAGTAGTTGAGCTAACATCTTACAGTACATTAATAAAAATATAAAATTACATAAAGCCCATGATACTTAAACTTGTAGTTTCTCATGTCTTTAAAGTATCCTTGCCATCATTATTATGATGGAGAGAGTAGAACAAAATGGTTAGTTAAGAGTCAGGGAAGTGGAGTCTAGCTACCTGGATTCAAGTCTATGATCCGTCTCTTAACATCAGTTACTTATTCAGAGTGGAGATAATAGTACCTATTTCACAAGCTTATTGTGAAGATTAAGTCACATAATAAATACCAAAAATAAATAAACATCAGAAGCATGCTGCAGATATTTAAAAAAAGAACTTTATTAACTTAATTACAATATATTTGAAAATTTAGATAAAATAAGCAAATTCTCAAAAATATTACTCATCAAAACTGATTCAAGAAGAAATGAAATAAATAATTAGTATTATAACCATCAGTTAACTTGAATGAGTAATCTGAACTTTACCCACAAAGATAATTCATTAAATGATTCTACAAAGTATTCAAAAAAACAAAACAAAACAAAACAAAAAAACACATAATTTTTCAAACTCTTTAGTTAAGAAAAAGAACACATTTCCCAATTAATTTTACAGTTCTAGCAAAACTTTAATACCAAAATTCTATAAGGATAAAAATGAAAGGAAAATGTCCCAGGCTTAACTATAAGCTTAATGCCAAAAGTATAAACAAAGCATCAACAAATGTAATCTAGCAATAAAAAATAAAGGATAATAAATCATGAGCAAAGTGAATTTATTTCCAGAAATGCAAGGTTGTTTCAACATAAGTATATCTAGATGTTGCTGTGATTAACCACATTCACAGATTAAAGGGAAAACTATATAAACAACTAGAGGCCAGTGCACAAGACTCGTGCATTTGGGAGGGGTCCCTCAATCTGGCCTGCACCCTCTCACAGTATGGGAACCCTCAGGGGATATCTGCCTGCCAGCCTTAGTCAGGGGACTGGGCCTAAGCTGGCAGTCAGACATCCCTCTCACAGTCCAAGGATCTTGCAGTCCAGGACCCCTCACTCCTTACCACCTGCCTGCATGGAGGCAAGAGAGGCTCCTGCCAATGCTACTTCTCTCACCATTCCTGAGCCCAGCTTCTGGCTGAGCTGACCACCAGGGGCAGCTCCTGCATTAAGCATCTGCCCCCTAGTGGTCAGTGTGCGTCATAGTGACCAGTCCTTCCACCATTCAGTAGACTTGCATATTATGCTTTTATTATATAGGATAATATATGCAAAAAGGTGTTCATTAAATTTCAACATTTATTCAGAATAAAATACTATAGTAGACTAAAAATAGAATGGGGCTACCTTAATTTGCTAAGGTGAATCTACACAAAACCTACACATCAAATATTTTTTCTTTTAATTTGTTTGGGGATATTTTACTGTTATTCTAGTTTCCTAGAATGATGCTCAATTCATTGCTTTTGTGCCTTTTTAAAATCATATATATTCATTGAGGATATAAGTTTTTCACTACCCATACCTTTTTTTTTAATTTTTTTATTTTTATTGATATTTTACAGAGAGGAAGGGAGAGAGATAGAGAGCTAGAAATGTCGATGAGAGAGAGAGACATCGACCAGCTGCCTCTTGCACACCCGCCACCGGGGATGTGCCCACAACCAATGCACATGGCCTTGACCGGAATCGAACCCGGGACCTTTTAGTCCGCAGATCGACGCTGACGCTCTACCACTGAGCCAAACCGGTTTCGGCACTACTACCCATACCTTTAACTGCATCTCATGACTGTGAATATAAAGTATTTTTATAATTATTTAGTTTAAAATATTTTAAATATATTTTAATGATTTCAGAGAGGAATGAAAAGAGAAAGAAGTAGTGAGAGATAGAAGTAGGAATGATCATAGAAACTATTGACTGGCTGACTCCTGCACACCCCCACTAGGAATTGAACCCACAACCTGGTCATGTGCCCTGATCAGGAATCATATTATGACTTCTTGGTTCATAGGTGGATGCTCAATCAGTGAGCCAAGCCAGTTAGGAAAGGATTATTTTAGAGCTCATTTCATTAGCAAAGCAAAGTGTTTTATGTGTATTCTCAATTCTCTTTAAGGCTGCTCACTCATTCTCTAAGTGTTTTTCATCACTTTCCTGCAGCGAATCCCAACCTTTTGGCAGCATAATAGGAAGACTGGGTCTATGGTCCTTCCATTGCAATGGGAATATTTCACATGTAAATGTCACAAGAATATATGTACAAATAGCTAATAGTGGGTACTCAAATAAGCTTGCTTAATGACACTAATCTTTTAAAAATATATTTTATTGAATTTTTACAGAGAGGAAAGGAGAAGGATAGAGAGTTAGAAACATTGATGAGAGAATCATCTATAAGCTGCCTCTTGCACTCCTCCTACTGGGGATGTGCCTGCAGCCCAGGTACATGCCCTTGACCGGAATCGAACCCGGAATCTTTCAGTCTGCAGGCTGACCCTCTATCCACTGAGCCAAACCGGTTTTGGCGACACTAATCTTTTTATAATAATTTCATCTTTTGAAAAATAAAAGAAAATACTCATTCTGTACAGCTTACTCATTCAGAATGTTATAGTGAACTCCATGTATTTGCTTGCCAATAGAAAGGAAGAGAAACACAAAATCAATCAGATGTTCTCCAAGAAATCTTTGAAGGTCACTTGTCCAGCTTTGGAGAACTTTAAAACAAGAATAGTTAATCTTGGTCAGCTTCTGATTTTTTCCTGGAATCATCCTCCTTCAGCTGCTGCTTTTTTTTTTTTTTTAATCTCTGTCTCTCCACCTGCTTCCTACACTCTGTAGCCAGGTATCTGGTACTGTTTGCAGTGTAGCATTTCACTACTGAAACCTTTAGATTTCAAATGTTTCCTTCCTTCCCACCTGAACTACCCTGTGTTTCATTTCCTTGGAGCCCTGCTCTGTTCTGTTTCATTTCTCCAAAATGAAAGACTCTTTCTGACTCACATGTAAACACAAGCAGTCCTCACTTTGCTTTGTTTCTTTGTTTTTAATGTATTTTATTGATTTTTTTATAGAGAGGAAGGGAGAGGGATAGAGAGCTAGAAACATCGATGAGAGAGAAACATCGACCAGCCTGTCGAAACCAATGTACATACCCTTGACCAGAATCAAACCTGGGACCTTTCAGTCCGCAGGCCAATGCTCTATCCACTGAGCCAAACAGGTTTTGGCAACAGGAATCTTCACTTTGCACAGTTCCAATGTGCATGTCACCAGGGATTAGTTAAATAAACTAAACTAGTCCCTCATGAATATGATTCAAATCTCAGTCATCAAGGTGTATGTGACTAGTTGCAAGAGATACAAACTGCTACTTGCTCTTCAGCCCACTGAAGACATGCATCAGAACCAGGGACCAATCATGTCACTTCCTTTAGAGTCTGTGGGTGACTGGTCACCGTGCATCTCTTACAAGTTCACACACAGATAGCAGAGCATGTAGTTGTGTGGCCTACTTGTCTCCCACCCACATGAAATTTTACAAAAATGAAAAATCAAAAGATAGAATTAGCCAACAAAGGTGAAAGTGTAGCAAAGAAACAAAGAGTGATAACACTTGGAAGTGAAATTCAAGCAGAAAATAAATGGTGCTATGGAAGAAATGGCTGAGTGTGGGAACGTGGATTCTGCCCCCATTGGAGATACTACACATGCAGCCATAGGAACAAGTGAGCGAGGTGACACAGAGAAGTAGGAAAGTGATTATGATACAAAGAAGGAACATGTCCCAGAGGAAGTGACATGAGCAACAACAACAGAATTCATATTAAAGGAACTCTTGGAAATTTTTCGTGACATTGGAAGTTCAAAGGATAAAATGCTAGAAGCTGACCCAAGCTTGGAAAAGAGTCAACGGATCACTATAACCAATAGTAAGAACATCCATATTTGGCTAGGTTAGTGCCTTAATGCCAGCATGACAGAAGAGTTGTGTGTTACAAACCCTTGATGAATACCATCCCATAGGCAATAGTTTAGGTCACTGTAAAGCAAGTGATTACAAAAATTAGAATTTCAGGATTGTGATAAACTATGTTGTGAAAATACCCATCACACTGTTTTAACTCAGTTAAACTGGACAACCCATCCTCTTATATCTTTTCTAACCTGCCAGCTTCACCTCCTGCAACTCTTCCTCCTTTGCTCTTCTTACTCAGGCTCACTGGTCTTCCTTTTAAAAAACAACAACAATTAGTATTAAACATTTTGGATATATGAAAAATATAAGGAATGTTATAATGAACTCCATGTATTCACCAACTGTAAACAAAAAGCATTGTTATCAGATAGTCGAAGCCCTCTGCGTTCCCGACCTAGACTGCCTCTCCCTCCATCATTCCTGGCACTCCAACCATGACCACAGCCCCAAATTTTAAGTTTATCATGTTACTTTGTCTTTCTTAAATTCATCCTTTTTCCTGACCCTGAACATTGTGTGCTGCCCATTACCACCACACCAGGGACATTGCACATGTTGTTTCTTTGAGCATAAATTCTCCTCTCTGCTTAGCTGGCCCCTGCGTTACCTCCTGCCTTCAGAGCTCAACCACAGTATTAGTTTCTCTGAGAAGCATCTTTTGTCCTCTGTCAGGGGTTCCAAGTCCTCAGGGAACCACACATCTCTCCTTTGCACTGACCTCAGGTGTAATTTACATTAATTTGTGTGATTCCTCATTAACAGACATCTCCACTCGTGATGGCAGGAACTGAGTCTGTTTCCGTTCAGCACCGAGCTCTGGGCCTAGCATTCAGAAGACACTGGATCCTGATTAGGATAAGAGTGGACTAGGCTTTCCTTAATGTTAGGCCCTTCGGAAATCTAGCTCTCTGGCCACAGATTGAGGAACCAGAAAAACAAAACAAAACAAAAAACTCAGTAAAACTATATGCTGTATAGAAAATATGCATACAGTTCTGGAATTTGTCCCCAGAACTAAAGAAAACTGCAGAATTGAAGCAGCTTCCAAAGCTACTTTTCTTTCTTCAGGCCCGATTTATAGATGGGAAAGTTTGTTTCTATAAAATTATGTCAGAGGCACCCCCACATGACCTAAGGGTGGTGATGACTTCAGCAGAACTTAAAAGAAATGGAAGGAGCACTTGGTAGAGAACAGGTAAGTGACCTACTAGACTCATCAGAGACCCACTGGAGTAGAAAGTCTTTTAGGAGGAAGCAAAAAAATGAGGCCAAGTAAAGGTTTATTGCTCACTAGCATGCATTTTTAACGAGATTACTTTGTACTTTGAGCCCTTTTCACCCAAGGACATCGTCTTTGGCTCCTCACATTTTCTCTCCCTATCTTTTCCTGCTCCGTCATGCCTATGCACGTCAGCTCATTAATCAGCACTAACCTTGTAGAAGAAGCAGCTCCAAAATACTTACCCCAGTTCCTGTTAATTACCCGGCATTTCCACAGAATCCTGAGGGAAGTGCCTCTGCAGAGTCTAATATTAGAAGTTGTACAGACCTCCTTTTGAAATTCAACATGTTTGTTCTGAATAAATCTGTAAAGAATGTTTCCATGTACAAAGTAACAGCATTTCTTATACAAAACTCTTCGGTTCCATGAGCTTAGATTTGGGTGCTTTCAGGTAGAAAGAAAAGTTTCTGTAGAGTCACTTTCAAGTAGGTGTCCTTCATTTGGGGTTTATGACCTCCATGAAACTGTAGGCATATGTTTAAGTGCTTGTACATTTTTCTGTAGCAAGAATGATAGCATTTATTGGATTCTTAAAGTCGTTTGTGGCTCTAAAATGAGTCTTATTCTTGGGATGGTGACTGAACCACTGAGCTAATCTCTGAACTTGATTGGCCAACATGCTTCAGAGTTGCCACGTGCTGGCAATGAAACATCTTTCTCATGGCAGAACAGCAAGATTAGAATTTTGATGAGGAGTTGAGCATCACTCCTTCCTTTATAGTTCTTGTTATTGTGATAATGTTCTTGTGATGGCCATAGATGTCTTACACCAGAAGGTAGAGCATATTATTTATAGAAATTTCAAAGAAATCTGAGCTATGATTTGAACACAGGCAGTGACTTAAGTTGAGAAGAGTTGTTTGGGGTAAATTTTGCAAATTTCTCCTCTATCCAAGATGTCCTTGTCATTAGAAGGCAAGGAAAGTAGGGGAAATCAGAATCAGGGGAGTGCTGGACCCTGCTCCCACTTGCTCATGGGAGCCAATCATGTGCATCTCTGCTCAATGCATTCAGTGACATCACATGGACAACTTGAAACCTCCCATGGTGGGAATATGTATGCCACAGAAAACTGCAAACACTGAAACTCAGGGCTCTTCACTCAGAGACACAATCATTAAACATTTATCAACACACCACTGATTGGATTGGTGCCCTTTTGTGAGTGCATATAGGAGATGGGCTGTCCATGGCCCATGCCTGGAGTCAGATGGAGACCTTTAGAGAACCTGTATGTGGAAAATAGCACAAAGTTCCTTTCCATAAACAATTATATATAATAAAAGGCTAATATGCAAATTGTCCCGTTAACCAAGAGTTTGACTGGGAGTTTGACCAGGGGGCAAGGCCAGCTGGTCAACAGCCCATGGCCCTTCAACTGGCCAGCCCAGCCCAATCTGCCTCTATCAGGGAAGGCCGGCCAGATTCCACCCATCCATGAATGCATGCACCAGGCCTCTAGTTACAAACTAAAAACTATGCTAAATTATAAATTAAAAATACACATGCACCAAGTTTAAAGGCTTTAAAAAAATCATTTTAAGAGCAAAACTTGGAAATGGAATTTTTCACAATTACTTGGTACCATTGCATTGATGGCTTCCCCAAGCTCATGCTTCACCTGTGTATGAGTATCCAACAGAGCATGGACACAGATGGAATTTTATTTTTTAATTTCTTTATTGATTATGGTGTCACATAATTGTCCTCATCTCCCCATTCCTATCCCAAACCCCTTCCCATGTATGCCCACCCCCTGTTGTCCATGACCTCTGATTAGGCCTATATGCAAGCACATAAGTCCTTTGGTTGATATCTCCCCATTGCCCCTTCCCTCCCCTACCTTCCCTCTGAGGCCCAACCGTCTGATAGCTACAAAAAACTGTTTGACATTGAAATGGGGACTCAAAAGAACTGTTGACCTGTGGTATGGTGTTTCCGTTTGAGACAGAAAGGGAGAAAGATAGGTTCCTAAGTGGAGGAGCTAGGGATTAAGAAATTAGAGAAAGAAAGAGACAAGAGGCAGAAATAGATTCAAGCTGGGTGCCGGGTGGCTTCCCATCCTCTGATAGAGAGACAGTCACACTCACCTCAGACAACACAGCATATTTATTGGTTTCCAAAAAGGATTTTAAGGTCAAAAGGAGTTTCAGATGAGCCCAGATTCAATTCATCAAGATCTGGGTAAACTCCTCATTTTTGGTACAAGATTTAGCATATCAAGACCTGGGTGGGTCAAGGTCCTTTTTGTTCCTCATTCCAAGCACTTGGATAAAGATAAGAAATCAGTACTGATAACAGGATTCTGCCAGTGCCCTCGGGCTCAGCTTAAAAAGAATGTCCATGTGCCTTCCCATAGGGGTCTCTTCATTGACCCAGAAAGGAACTCACTACAGACTGATTATTTTTCTTTTTAAATAAACAGCATATTCTTTACTGGGTCAATGACCATAGGCTTACATATTTCAAGGTTTCCCACACAAGGTGGGTTTTGTTTATATTTTTGTTTTGGTTTTTGTTTTTGCTACTGTCAGAGGCCCAGAACCAGTTAGGGTGCCAAAGAGTATCAAAGTGGCTGGCTAATATAATCTAAACGGACATAGGTGAGTTGCCTTGGCTGAATCCCTAAAGACTCATGCTCCCAGTTGGAAAGCAGCTATATGCTAAGCTCCCCTCCTGTGGTTGTAGTTGCCTTAGAAAGCAGAGGGGGGAACCCAGTGAAAAGAAACCAAATTTCACTCTGCTCTGTCTCCATCAGCTAAACCAGTGCTCTGAGCTATCAGGACAGCCAGAGGCTAGCAGATGTCTGGAGGACTGAAACACTTAAACCAGCAAATTCACACAGGTTATGCTGGTAAACATATCTCAAAAGTGTAACCTAACATCTCCTTGGTTACTAGTTATGTTAATTTGTGTCTGTTGAGAAACAGATGCTAAAATGGGATTAGATTTCTCAGAAATTTATTGGGAGAGACATCCAGATAAGCTGGGTAGCGTCTTCAGACCACATTGCATATCTTGCAAATGTGCAGGGAGCGAAGGAAGAGAGGAGAATTGGGCAAGAAGAACTTTGAACTGCAGCAAAATTCCAGGTCAGGTTCAGCCTCTGGTCAAGTCACCTATGGGAGTCCAGTGTCTCCCAGAATGGGCCTGCCGCAGGACCACTGCCACCCTCAAAGCACCTGAGACCAACTCACAAAAGTGTGGCTCCACCGAGCACAATGGTGGATCCAAAGGGCAGTGAGTGGGAAGTCCATCATTTATGCTCCTGCTGCAGATCTTAGTGGTGCATTCTGGTCATTGTACAGATGGGCTGTCACTGAAATAGCTCATTCTTTTTTTAAAAAAATATATTTTATTGATATTTTCCAGAGAGGAAGGGAGAGAGCTAGAGAGCTAGAAATGTCGATGAGAGAGAAACATCGACCAGCTGCCTCTTGCACACCCCCTACAGGGGATGTGCCCACAACCAATGTACATGCCCTTGACCGGAATCAAACTCGGGACCTTTCAGTCTGCAGGCCGACGCTCTACCACTGAGCCAAACCGGTTTCGGCAGAGCTCATTCTTTTTAATACAAAGGGCTGTGATGGCTACAAGGCTGTGGTGTGAAGAAGGCTGAGAAGTATAACATTGTTCACTCATCATGAATAGCAGCATAGACCTTCCAATCACTTGGGAAAAGGCTCACACCTCAGACCAGAAGTAAGGACCTGTTTGACGGCCTACTGAAGCCTTTTAAAGTCTTCTTTGTTGACTTTGGCTTGGTCTCAATGATCTATAGGGACACAGTATATGAGGAATTGGGAAGGTAGGAGCTCAGGCAAAATGTTGTTCCATCCTTGGGATTAAGAATATGTACCTCTCTGCTCACATTAGAGAATGGGTAGGAACTGATGATGGCTTTAACCATCAGAAACCCATACTCTGTGTTGTTTTTTGTTGTTGTTTGTTTGTTTACATTTTCCTTGTCTACTCCCTCTTGTTCCTATAGCATTAAGTAAAGTCCTTTAGAAAATTATCCTTCAAAATTGAAGAACTCAGAAAAGTGACACTTGTTTATTCCTGGTACAGAGTTTTAGAAAGGAAGCCAATGCAACAGTGGCCACAGTAATTAAAGAGAACAAACCCATGGGACACATAAAATGTAAGAAGAATAGAGGTAGTTGTACTTGATCTAAATACCTTGCCTTACCTAGGTGGTCTCCTATGAGGACTAAAACTTTGGAGAGTCTGCATTTTGTTTTAATGAGTGAGTTCAATTCCCTTAGATAGATTATAAAAAATTGTGCATATTAGTGAAGCAAAGGTTTGTTACACAGCACTTTCCACAGTGTCCTATAACCACTATTTCAGGTTCTGGAATTCCACAAGCCATTGAGCCTTCCAAATACTCTTACTGGGGTTTTCTGAGACATCTCCAGCAGCCCAGCCCACAGTTCCTTAAATGTAGCAAATATAGTCTGAGATCAAAGGTCTGGGTTGTCAACATAAGAAACATCCAAAACATAGAGAATTTCTATGAAAGTTTATTTGAGCCAAACTGACTACATATCCAAGATCTCAAATGCTCTGGAGAACAGTAGTGTTGCAGCTTCTTTTATGCATTTGAAATTAAGAAGGGGACATAAGGAAGACTAGAGAAAAAGAGACAGGGATTGTATTACAGGATAGTTAACAAAATGATGTGCTCTCTTGAGGGTTAATACCCCCTTCAAAGGGTATTACTTCTGGTATGTCAAAGGAGTGTTAGATGCACAAGAGCAATGGATATGGCTGGCTTAAAACCTTTCACTAAAAAAGGCATAGGCCTGTGTGTGACTATTTACCATGACCTGCCCAGTTAGGAATTATGATCAGATCACCCAGTGGATAAAAGGAGTCCCCCCTTTTATCCACTGGGTCACTTCAGGAATTCACTGTTATCCAGTTGTCTCTTAGACATATCCACTTTGCTATGCAATAGGAATTGAAGAAGAGATTCTCTTGGTTTAATCATCAGAAGAGTTGGAAGGTCAAGAAAATAGGCTCTCTCTCCTAAAAAGGTTGAATGATGAACAAATGGATGATGTAATGAGGAGGTGAGAATTCAGAGCAATTTTGACCTTACCTTCTAGCACCCTATGTACTCAATCAAACAAAGACCTGGACCGATACCTCCTGCAGTGGCCAGTATAGTGAAGATGTCCCAGACCTCCCGCTGAGCCTGCTCCAGGTGGTAGGAGACTTAACAAGAGCACTGGATTCTCTCCACTCATTTAAGACTGAGCTTTCCTCCCTCTGACAGATGAATAATTTCTTATGTTTGCTCAGTGTTTCATAGTTTGTAAAGCAACTTTATATACATTATCTTATTGAAGATTCTTAACAGACTCATAAAGTAGGAGCTTCACATATTATCTCAGGAGGAACTGAGGCTCAGAGAAGTTCATCAAGTTGTTCAAAGTCAAGCAGGCAGAAAGAATTCAAGCTGGAATAATAACGAAGCAACAGTAAGCAACTACCTACTGAGTGCTTATTTTATACTGAAACACTTTTACATAGATTACCTCTAATTATTACAAGAGTCCTGTAAGGAAGATATTCATATATTCATATATTCATTTTGTATAGAGGAAACTGCAAAATGCTTTTTGTGCATAGGCCCTCAAGGAATATTAGCAGATTGCCTTATAGGATAGAGATAATAGATAATATGTTAGGAGATAATATGTTGGCTGACTTCACTTCAAATCCATTAAACTTTTAGGAAGTGATTCAAAATGTGAAAGGACTGTAGTTGAGCAGCAAACAGAAAAGGTTTCCTACTTTCTTGAGCTATTGTAGTCAAGCATAAATCTTCATCTTTGTTTTTACCTTTGACTAAATTTCTGTCAAAGTTGGCCTTATCTTTAGGTGGAGTCAGATTAGCCATAGTTTTTATTCTGCAGGATCCCCCAAAGGCCTAAAAATCCTTTCCAACCTATCAGCCTGTAATTTATATTCCACAATTTAGCTCCCATGCTTATAATCTAAGTGTAATCTAATTAAAGTAGAAGAGAATTCACAAGTGGTCCTCCTTTGATCTGCCATCTACCATTTACACCTTGAGGTGAATGAATGTCTTGAGCACAGGCTTTCATTAGAAAAGCAGACAGGGAAATAAAGTAACCTGAGATGGGATGGGAGAAAGAGGGAGAAATAGATGCAGAAAGGAGCAGGGCTCATAGAAAATTTAATCCATGCCTTGGACAGAGCCCATCTTATTTACTAGGAGCAAATTAGTGCACAGTCACACTTCTGACCATTTTTCTCATTATTCCCAAACTACTTCACCACTTTCTCATTTGTCCGCCAATAACCAATATCCCCTCACCCCTGCACACTCACACTCAAGCCATACAGACATAAGAACAGACATTTTCCTAACTACTCCCAAGATGTGCTTCAAATACTGGAGAAAATCTGTCTAGCTTGATTTCTCTTATAGTTTAAAAAAAGAAAAACTGCAGGCATGATAACAACAATGAAGTAAAAATGGCTAGCAATGCAGGAAAATAAGAGAAAAAATATATACTGACTGAAAAGATGTTTTATGGTTAAAATGAATTACTTCCCTTGGAAGGTTTTAATCGTATAGGCAACTAAATAGTTGGGTGGTTTATGGGACAGATATTACCAGTTGGGACAGATATAATCACTGGGAGAAGTGTGAGGGTCAAAGATCATTTGTAGTACTCTTCAGTCTCCCAAACCAAAATGTGAATAGAAGTAAGCCAGGTGTGTGAGTGTTCTTGTATCACGGACTGATGGTGTTGTTCTATGCTTCAAAACATGACCCCAGAGATCCTTTTTTATTCTTCTATTCTCTTCAAGACATAGCTCGGCCCATTGCTCTCCAGAAGCTTTCCCGAGTCTCTCAGACCTAGCTATCTTCTCTTCTCAGAAATCCTACTGCTCATTTGACCCAGGGGCAGTAGAAGAGCAGTGGCAGCCAGCGTGGCTGCTGTTCATGAGCACCGAACGGTGGGGTTTTGTTTCCCGGAGCCACTGAACAAGATTGCATAGGCTTAGGTGCAGTTTGGGCACCTCTTGCCCCATCACGGGGTAAGTGAATCCAGGTGTTCTGAACAGCTTCTTCTGAAGCCTTACATCAAGCATGTCAAATTCACAGGCTACACAGGCCAAATAAATAAGGTTTAAATTTATGTGGGCTGCAAAATAATAAAAGCTTAAATTTCCATAGAAACTAAGACTTATTTCAATAGAGACATGCTGAATACAAAGGGCTGAAATAAAAGAGTCATCATTACCATAAAGTAATACAAGATTTTAATAAAAATTAATATTTTTATTGAACATTAACTTACCAGACACTGAATAACTGCACAAATTAATAAGCATAATGCAAATAAACCTATTTGTTTGCTTCTCTGAAAAGTGAAATATTTCCTGTTGCGCACACCAAACAAGTCAGTCCAAGACTAATGGCATGGCAATTGGCTGCTAAAATATTCGCTGCTAGTATTAGTGGTGAGAAATGGTGTGCCTGAGAAAAGGGCATGTGAGGGGAAATGAATGCAACATGATATAGTAATCAGTCATTAGCAAATGTTGTAGTTTATTATTCATAATTATGTATAACAGGATATTATAAAAATTAAGTTTTGAACTCTTTATTAAAACATTTCTCACATATCTTTTATTGGCTGGGCTGCAAAAATATTTATTGTGGGCTGCATGCAACCTGTGGGTTACCAGTTTGACATGCTTGCCTTACATCTGACGGAGCTGAGTGCAACCCATTGGTTCAGCACATGAAGAAACATCCAGAAAAGGCAGCCTTATTGATAAAGGGCTCCAGAACATTGGAGCTCTGTGTGAATATTATCAGGGTCCCAGTTAATTCGCTAGCTTCCTCCCACATCCAAAAGAGATTCAGCCAGTAAACAAAGCAGGTATTTTGGCAACTCTTGAATGCCGGGAAACATACATGATCAGACTCTTAGAAAATTGGTTTTAGGAAAAGGAGCCAGCTACCAAGGCCAGGTCACAGCTCTGGGCTACCTTCCTGAGTATAGGCCAGTGAGTCACAGATAGAGTGATCAACTATCTTGGTTTGCCCAGGACTGAAAGAGCCTGGGATGCAGGGTTTTCAGTCTTAAAACTGGAACAATGTTGGTCAAACCAAGTCAGTCATGGTAACCACAGGAAACCAGGGCAGAGTTAGGCCCCATAAGAATGAGCACTGATTCTTTGTGGTGGACAGAGGCACACCAGAAGCTGATTAATAAAGCATGGTGCTAGAGCAATGGTGAAAGGGAGGAGACAATTTGAGTTATAAAAACATCCTTTAAAATATGAGGTTCATGGACTAGATACTCCTCCAGCTGCTTCAGAAGGATCTGCAGAATCGGCTCATGACCATGGAACACTTTCTGCACACAATTCCAAACCAGGAAATGAATGAGAATCTAACAGAAAGAGGCCCTAAGTCCCTGGATCAGAGGCACCTGAAACCCAGCACCAGGGACTTAGCAGAGAAATATGCTACCGACACCCCAGGGCTCCCCACCAGCTGATGGTGCCTCCACCTCAGCAGGGAAGTGACTATAGTGCAGGGCTGAGCAGTATACGGGAAGTTCCTGCGATAGCCTGAGTGTTTGTGTCCCCCACTAATTTACGTGTTGAAATTCCAACTCCCAATATCATGGTGTTTGGATGTGGGGCTCTAAGGAGTGATTATGCCATGAGAGTGGAGCCCTTCTGAATGAGACTGCAGAGAATCCCAACTTCTTTCGCCATGTGCGCACCTGGTGAGAAAATGGCCTTGTGAATCAGGAAGTGGGTCTTCATCAGAGCCCAACCATGCTGGCACCTTTGTCTTGGACTTCCCAGACTGCAGGCCTGTGAGAAATTAATTTCTGTTGTTTCTTTACCCAGTCGAAGGGGTTTTTGTTATAGCAGCCTGAGATTACTAGGACAGTCTCTAATGAGCATCCCCACCCTGGGAGACAGGAACATTAATGAACACACACTGGGGAGCCCTGAGGATCATGTGTTGTGGCCAGTTTTCTTCTTGATACAATTCCATTTTAGGGCACAAGATTATCATTTCTGCTGGGAGAGTGGGGCATATGAGGGAGAGATGTTCTGGGACTTTCCCTCAACAAAAGACCCTTGTAGCTCTGAGCAGCTACAACATAAGTTTTGGTTCCCAAGTTAGAGTTGCAAAAGCTTAGGGAATATGAAATGACCCAGGCCTAATATTTAGCAATTTGTTACCTTGCTCTTTTTTTAAAATAAATAAATAAATAAATAAATAAATAAATAAATAAATAAATAAATATCTGCTCACAGGATAATCAAACCTGTAATTTTCCAACTTTTAGGAGCTTTCAGGAGGTGGGAGGGACAACTCTGACAGCCTGCGTGCAGAGAGAGCTGAGCTGTGACCTTTGGGAGCACCAAACTGAATGTGAGTGGCCTGGCTCTAAAATGTTGTTTTCCAACTTGTTCTAAATCTTTACCTACGGGGAATTGTGACCACTTGTCAGAGGCAGAGCCCAGCTGCCTCAGCTTCAGGAGGCAACAGGACAAAAGTAATGGCCAGAAGCTCCTCATCCTACTGACAAGCAACATGCTCTTTAAAAGCACTGGACTTTCACATGCACTCTAAAGAAAAAAAATTCTTTTGGATGCTTGCTTCATGTTGGTGATGTCTTTGATGGAGCTGGATAATTGGAAAAGAGATTTCAATAGATCTGGAGGTTTCTACCCTGTGGAATTTGTAAAAGTGTACAGAATCCACAAGCAAACAGAATTTACAAAGAAACCATCCCCTCTGGAATTATTCAAGGGCCCGATCTGAGGAGATTAGTTTATTCTGAAGTAACTAGAGGCCCAAAGCATGAAATTCATGCAAAAGTAGGCCTTGCTTCCCCTGGCTGCCGACACTGGCTTCCCTCCAGCATCCGGGACCTGGGCTTCCCTCCAGCCAATGGCAGGCGCCCAAGACCCAAGCTTCCCTTGAAGCCCAGCTTCATCCAGAAGAGTGTCCATAAGGATGTCTGGTCTAATTAGCATGTTAAGTTTTTACTAGAGGCCTGGTGCATGAAATTTGTGCACTTGGGGGGGGGTGCAGACCAGCCTCAGACCAGCCTGCACCCTCTCCAATCTGGGGCCCCTCCAGGGATGTCCTGTGGGATGTGGCCTAAATCAACAGTCAAAAATCCCCCTCACAATCCGAAACTGCTGGCTCCTAACCGCTCATCTGCCTGCCAGCCTGATCACCCCTAATCACTCCCCTGCCAACCTGATCGATGCCTAACCATTCCTCTGCCAGCCTGATCACCCCTAATCACTCCCCTGCCAACCTGATCTATGCCTAACCATTCCTCTGCCAGCCTGATTGCCCCCAACTTCCCTCCCCTGACAGCCTGATCACCCTCATCTGCCTTCCCCGGTCACCCCCAACTGCCCTTCCCTGCTGGCCTGGTTGCCCCTAGCTGCCCTCCCCTGCAAGCCATCTTGAGGCAGCCATCTTTGACCACATGGGGCAGCCATCTTGTGCAAGGGTATGAGAGTCAATTTGCATTTACCTCTTTATTATATATAGGATTATTATAAACCAGAGGCCTGGTGCATGAAATTCATGCATGAGGGGTCCCTCAACTCATCCTGGACCCTCTTGTAATCTGAACCACTGGCTCCTAATCACTCACCTGCCTGCCTGCCTGATTGCCCCTAACCACTTGCCTGCCTTCCTAATCACCCCTAACTGCCTTTGCATGCTTGCCTGATTGCCCCTAACCACCTCCGCCTCATCCCTCATTGCCACGGCTTTGTCTGGAAGGACGTCCGGAATAATATCCAGAAGGTCGTTTGGCTGTCCAGTCTAATTAGCATATTATGATTTTATTATTATGACTAGTGGCCTGGTGCACAAAATTTGTTCATGAAGGGGGGGTTCCCTCAGCCCAGCTTGTACCCTCTCCAATCGGACATCCCTCTCACAATCTGGGACCACTGGCTCCTAACTGTCACCTGCCTGCCTGCCTAATTGCCCATAACTGCCTCTGCCTGCCTGCCTGATGGCCCTTAACTGCCTTATCCTGCTGGCCTGGTTGCTCCCAACTACCCTCCCCTGCTGGCTTGATCTCATCTCTAACTGCCCTCTCCTTGCCAACCTGGTTGCCCCCAGTTGCTCTCCCCTGCCGGCCTGATCTTAGCCCAAACAGCCCTCCACTGCTAGCCTGATCTTGCCCCCAACTGCCCTCCTCTGCTGGCCAATTTGGTTCTGATTGGTCAGTTTCTAATCAGTGTGAAAAGCTCCACAGTTGACCCAGATTTGGTTCTGATTGGTTAGTTTCTATGCCAGTCAACATCTCTGGGCCTATCAATGGGGCCTAATGAGAAAGGAGGGGCACTGATGGAGGCCTGGAGAGAAATGGAGGCAGGCTGCTGGCCAGACTGGAAGAGAAAGAGAGGGGCAAGTGCTGATCAACAGCTATCAGAGAGACTATGTATGAGACCCTGCTTCTCTCTTCAAGCCTCTCTCTGGCCCTGATTTGCAGCCTCCTCATCAATCAGTTTTGGGGTACCATCCTGCAGCAGAAGCAATCAGCGCTGGATTGCCATAGCAACTGAGTGCTGACTGCAGGACTGACTTCCAATTGGTCGAGCCTTGGTTGTTACAGGACTTTACAACCCAGGGTTTTTATATATTAGGATACCAAGAGGCCTTGAAGATGAGAACAAAGCAGAGTATGTGTCAGGTGGCAGGAGTTGGGGGTCAGGGACAGAAAGTCACTTTCTGTTAAAGGAAAAAAGAGTAGTGAGGTCATCCATCTGATGGCAAGCCTGCTTGGGTGAGGAGGTCTCTGTGAGCCAGTTATAAGGAAAGCTCTGGGACCTTACCAGGAATTCCAGGCTCATCTTTTCAACACTGCCTCTGGGAGAGCAGAAGTCACAGGGGGCTGCTCCCAGTCGTCTTTAATGAATTTTGCGCGTGTGCGCGTGCGCACGCACACCCAACCCACACACACACTTCAGACACTCTCATTTGCTTTGTTGGACAGGGGGTGTATCTTGTCTTCAATGCAACTACTATTCTATTTATTTATTTATTTATTTATTTATTTATTTTTAGTTTTTGCATACAAGTTATCTTACACTAGTACAGAGAGCCCAAGCATACCAGTATACCCACACTCCATCTGGAGTTACACATTATAAGCAAAGGCAACATTCATTTTAAACCCCTTTCATGTGCATCCACTTAATCTGCCTAGGAATGCCTAGTGGAGGTCCTTTCCCCACCTCCCCATACCCCAGGACCCTGTGCTGCACCCAGGACTCTGTGAAGCCTCTGGAGGGTTTTTAATAAAGTACTTTATTTCACAATAGTTTTAGATTTACAGGAAAGTTACAGTACAGGCATTTCCCATATTCTTACATACTCAGTTCTCCCCTATTGCTAACATTTAATGATATGATACATTTGTCATGATTCATGAACCAATATTGATACATTATTATAACCTAAAGTTCATACTATGTTCAAATTTTCACCCCATGTCCTTTTTCTCTTCTAGGATCCCAACTATGATACCAAATGACATTTACTATTTTTTTTTTTTTTAGACTTCTCTTGGCTGTAACTGTTTCTCAGACTTTTCTGCTTTTTGATGACTTTGATGGTTTCAAAGAATACTTACTTGTCAGGTATTTTGCATGATGTCCTTAAACTGAGGTTCCCCTGGTGTTTATCTCATGATTAGACTGGGGCTTTGGGGAAGAAGATCACAGTGATAAAATGCCATTGCCTTTTTTAAATATACAGATGGTATACAATCATATATTGGCTATATTAGTTTGAGGTATACAAGACAGTGATTCAACATTTTTGTACCTTACAATGTGATCACCCCACTAATTCTAGTACAGTCAAACATTGTTTCTTGAACATCTCCCATCTTGAACAATTCACAGAAAAATGTCTAGGTTATCAACCAAAACTTCAGTTTTAGACCTGAAAATCCTTTCATGCTGATACCTCAGCATGAGAGAATGCTTTTGTTGCTGGCAAAATCAATGATTAGCACCATTTTAAAACATAAAGAGACCATCAAGAGTACTAATGTTGCCAAGGGTGTGAACGTGCTCACAGATCAATCACAAGCGATTGAATAAGTAGAAAAACTGTTGTTGATTGGATAAACAAAAAGCAGTTAGCAGGTTATAGCATTTCAGTGATATGTTAAAAATTCATTGAAGGCAAATAGGGGATGGTTTGGTAAATTTAAGAAGTATTAATTTATAGATTAAACAGTATGTTAGACATGTACGGTATATAAGAAAATTAAAGCAGGGAATCATTTGGGGGTCTGGAATGGATTACTTTAATTTACATATTTCTGAAAGGGGAAAAATGATTCCATTTTTAAGTGGTCTTCCAGAACTAATTAAGTTAGAGAACCAAGGTTCCGTTACAATCATTTGCCACTGAGTAAACTTATTATAATGTTACTGACTATATTTCCCTTTTTATTTTTACCCATCTTCCTACCCCTCCTGGCAACTAACCCTTTGTCCTCTATTTTTATGAATCTATTTGTTTTGCCTTGTTTTGTTTTTAGATTCCACATATAAGTGAAATCTAATGGCATTGTTTTCTCTTCCTGACTTATTTCACTTAGCGTAATATCCACCAAATCATCCATATTTTCACAAATGGTAAGATTTCATCCTTGCTGTGAAATATTCCATTATATACCACATCTTCTTTATCCAATTGTCTACAGATGGACACATTTGTCATACAATTTATCAAGGGTACACACTATCAAGATGCCATCACTGTTGAAGTTGACCTTCACCACCTGGCTGCAGGGGTGTCTGCCAGCTTTCTCCACTGTGAAGTGACCCTTTCTGTTGTCCAAACTGCATTCTTTGAAAGGAAGTGACTATGTGTAGCCCATGGTGAAAAAGTGGGGAGTTCTGCTTCACCCCTTTGAGAACAGAGTATGTGCTTAAATAGGTATGGGAGATGTGTCTATTCTTCTTCATTCATTTATTTATTCAATCATTTAATTATACCAGGATGGACACACTGATATTTGTTTTACATTTGAGTTATAACCCAATAACACTTTATTTCTGTTCTTGCTCAAATTTTTCCAGCTTTGGCCATTGGGAGCCTTTTCAATGGACTCCAATGTCTCTTTGACACCCTCTCTTAAATTATTGTGGTTTAATTTTTTTTATTTTTATTGTTGATGCTACTACTGATATCCCCCATTTTCCACCTCTTTCTCCACTTCCACCCAGCCTTGCCATCCTCCCTCTGGCTATCACCAAAAGTCCTTACTTTCTGGAACTATAAGATGTTCTAAATTCATCTTGTACAATTCCTGCTTTAGTCCTAGAATCAGGTAGTTGTTTTTTTTTTTTTGTTTTTTTGTTTTTTTTTTTTTTTAAGGAGCAATGGTTTCTTTTATAGGAAATGATATTAGAAACAAAGATCTGGGCACTTAGGTATGCTCCTTGCTACTGAGTTGTCATTGTTTCAAATCTTCTCAGCTTACAGAGCAAAGAAATATATGTGTGCACACGAGCCCTTGTACATTCACATATTTCTTTAGGTAGCAATCTGTACTGATATTAAGCTAAATACAAGTTCATACTGATGTCTTCTCTTTGAGATTTCCTAATGTGGAACTTTGCTTAAAAATCTGATCTATTCCTTACAAAGAGCATTCAAGCAGACTACTGGATAGAGGAAGGGCAATCACAAGTGTCCGCATAAATGTTCTCCAGGAGGTTGAGGACCAACTAAAGCAGTGGCATTGAACTCCATGAGGCCTGACCTAGCCAACAGACTGGGATTATGTAATTTAATAATAATAATAATAATAATAATAATAATAATAAGCCCTTTGTTAAGAACTTACTTGCACTACTTTTCCATAACTTTATAAACTTTTTAAAGGTTTTTTTAAATTTATCTTTTAATTTTTATTTAGCTAATGACATAGATTATTTTAGAGCAATTTTAGACATTAGCAAAATTGTATGGAAAGTACAGAGATTTTCCACATGTCCCCCTGCCCTAAATACATAACCGCTCCAACTAACAACCCCACCACAGTGGTACATTTCTTATTATGAATGAACCTACATTGACTCATCATTATTACCCAAAGAACATATCACATTAAGGTTCACTCTTGTTGTATATTCTATGAATTTTATCAAATGTACTAGAGGCCAGTGCATGAAATTTGTGCACAGGGGCGGGGCAGAGGGTGTCCCTCAGCCCAGCCTGAACCCTTTCCAATCTGGGACCCCTTAAGGGATGTCCTACTGCCTATTTAGGGCTGATCCCGGCAGTCGGGATATCCTTCTCACAATCCAGGACTGCTGGCTTCCAACTACTCACCTGCCTGCCTGCCTGATTGCCCCTAACAGCTTCTTCTTGCCAGCCTGATCACCCCTACCCACTCCCCTGCCAGCCTGATTGATGCCTAACTGCTCCCCTGCTGGTCCTATTTCCCCTAACTGCCCTCTCTTGCCAACCTGGTCACCCATAACTGCCCTCCACTGCTGGCCTGGTCACCCATAATTTTCCACCCCTGCTGGCCTGGTTGCCCCCAACTGCCCTCCCCTGCAGGTCTGGTCCCCCCAAATGCCCTCCTCTGCGCACCTGATCACCCCCAACTGCCCTCCTCTGCTAACCTGGTCTCCCCTAACTGCCATCTCCTGCCAGCCATTTTGTGGTGGCCATCTTGTGTCCATATAGGGGAAGGCATCTTTTATCACATTGGGAGGCCATATTGTGTGTTGGAGTGGTGGTTGATTTGCATATTACTCTTTTATTAGATAGGATAGCCAGAAACTGGAAAAAAATCCTAGGTATCCTATATAATAAAGAGGTAATATGCAAATTGACCATCACTCCAACACCCAAAGATGGCCACCCAGATATGGACACAAGATGGCTACCATAAGATGGCCAGCAGGGGAGGGCAGTTGGGGGCAATTGGGCCAGCAGGGGAGCAGCTAGGCATCAATCAGGCTGGTAGGGGTGTGGTTAGGGGATGATCAGGCTGGCAGGCAGAAGTGGAAAGAGGCAATCAGGCAGGCAGGCAAGAGATTGTGAAAGGAATATCCAACTGCCCATTTATCCCAGTTGGACATCCCTTGAGAGGTCCCAGATTGGAGAGGATGCAGGCTGGGCTGAGGGACACACAAACACACCCGTGCACAAATTTCATGCACCATGCACCAGGCCTTTAGTTTATCAATAAAAGGATAGGCAACTTGTGGTATAGTCTTTTTGAGACACATTTACATTTTCTTTTTTAAAATTGTTTATTTATCTTTATTGTTGAAAGTACTACATATGTTCTTTTGGGGGGTTTTGTTGTTATTGTTGTTTTCCCCATTGACTCTTCCAACCTACCCCAGCCCTTCCCAATTCTCCACTACACTATTGTTTGTGACCATGGGCTATGCATATCTATCTATATCTATATCTATATCTATATCTATATCTATATCTATATCTATATCTATATCTATATCTATATCTATATCTATATCTATATCTATATCATCTATATCATCTATATCTATCTATATCTATCTATATAAAAGTCAAGCAACCATAAAGATGGAATAACTGATCACTATGATGTGCACTGCAGCAGCCAACCAGCTGCATTGGGGCCCCAATAGGCCCCCCAACATCCTGTGGCCCCTCCCCCTGGCTGGCTTAGCCCCGATACCCCTCTCACCTCAATCAAGGGTGAGGTTAGCCAGCTATCTATCTGCCCATGCCATGACTCCCCTCCCCCAGCCAGCCAAGCCATGTACAAATTTGGGTCTCTAGTATGCATATAAGTTCTCCTGTTAATTATATTTTCTCGATAAAATAATTAATAGTCCAGGGTCTGGGTGATAGGGTATTTGTGCTTTGTTTAGTTTCTGACTTTATAAGAAGTTTTAAAATTGTTTTCCCAATAGTTATATAATTAGTCTTCTATTGTCATTCTAGCTCCTTCATATGCCCATCAACATTGGGTATTCTCAGTCTTTCTAACATTAAACTAATACCTATTTAGCATGCCACCTTGTAGTTTTAATTTGCATTTCAGATAACTAACAATGCAGAGCATTTTTAAGTGTGCTTATTGGCTATTGATATATCTTGACTGGTAAATGTCTATTCAAGCCTTTGCCATAGTTTTTGTTGAATTGTTTTCTTATTTTTGTATTGTAAGATTTTACATATCTATATATATAAAAGCCTAAGCAACCGTTATGACCAGTCAACCAGTCACTATGATGCTCACTGACCACCAGGGGCTCACAGCCAACCTCCCATGGCCAGTCTCCCATCCCTGCCCCTGTATGGTAGGCCCCAGCCACCTGGTAGGCTCTGGCAAGTCCACCACAATCAGGACTGGGAAAGAAGTCCTGATAGGGACCCCAGCCATGCATGAATTTTGCACACCAGGCCTCTAGTATGTTTATATATAGTGAACTGGATTGAGTGATAGTTCAAATGTTAACTTAACATTTGAAAATCATAGAATTTCATATCCATTATTCAGTTTATATGTTGCTGGATTTAATTTGTTAATATTATGTAAGTAATTTCTGCATTCTTTTATGAGACATTGGTAAATATAGTTTTACTTAATTGTAATACCTCTATCTGGTTTAGGTATCAGGGTTATAATAGTCTGGGGGGGGGGGAATGAGATAGGAACTGTCCTACCATTTTTCTAGCCTGAAAGAGTTTTCTGAAAGTTTCATTTTATTTCCTTTTTAAATATTTGAAAAAATTCACCAGTGAAGCAGTCTGAACCTAGAGTTTTATTTGTGGAAATGTTTTTAATGACAAGTTCAATTTCTTTAAGAGGGATCATGTTATTCAGATTCTCTATTTCTTTATGTGTTAATTTTAGTAAGTTATATCTTACAAGATTTTTGTACATTTACTTACATTGTCTAATTTATTAGCATATAAAGCATGTTATCTTTTTAATGCCTATATTATCAATAGTGATTTCTCCTCTTAATTTCTGATGCTGATAATTTATAGCTTCTCTCTTTTTTCTTAATTAATCTATCAGGGAGGTTATCAATTTTATTGAGTCTTTCAGAAAAACAACTTTAGGTTTCCTTAGTGATTGTCTATTTTCTAGTTTTTTGCTTTTTGAATTTTCTTCTTTCTACTTACTTGAATTTTTTTTCTTTTTTCTAAAGTTCGAAAGTGGGAGTTTATGTCATTACTTTTAAAATATCTTCTTTTCTAATATAAATGTTTAAAGCTATAAATTTATTACTAAGTACTGATTTGCTACATATTACATTTTTAATAAGTTGTCTTTTATTATTATTTGGATCAAATGTGATTTTTCTTTACCTAAGAATTATTAAAAACAAATTGCTAATTTTTAATTATTTGGGAATTTTTAAAAATAATTTTGGTTTTGTTTCTAGTATCATTTCATTGTTTGCAGAGAATATTCTGTTTTAATCCTTTGAAGTGTATTGAGATTTGTTTTATAACTTGTCTTGCTATATATACCTATCTAGGTGAATATTCCACATACAATTGGAAAGGAAGTATTTTGAACTTGTACAATCTGATTATCTGAAAAGGCATTTAGGTTAAGCTCCTCAATTACTCAAAACTCTGTCTACCTTTTCATTCAAGTATCAAGAGAAAAGTGTTCAGGTTTCCATCTGTAATGGTGCATTATCTCTTTCCCCTTTGGTTCTGTCTGCTCTTCCTTCATACATTGTGAAACTGTGTCATTAGGTGTATGCACACTTACTTAAGATTATAAGAAGTTTTATTAGATAGGATAGCCAGAAACTGGACCATCACTCCAGTTTCTTAAGATTGTAATGTATTGCCTGACCACTGTGGCTCAGAAGTTGAGCATCTACTTATAAACCAGGAGGTCATGATTTGATTCCAATCAGGGTACATGCCCAGGTTGCAGGCTCGATCCCCAGTGGGGGGCATAAAGGAGGCAGCCCATCAATGATTCTCTCTCATGTTTCTATCTATCTCCCTCTTCCTCTTCTCTGAAATCAATAAAATATATTTTAAAAAAGATTGTTATGTCTTCTGGAAAAGTTGTCCTTTTATCATTATGAAGTGTCCCTCTACTTCTGGTAATACTTCTTGTACTAAAGCCTAATCTGATATTAATGTCACTACTCCAGCTTTTATATGATTAGTGTTTTAATGGGAAACATTTTTCATCCTTTTATTTTTAACTTGTGAGTTTACATTTAAAGTAGTATATATTTCACAAGCAGCGTATAGTTAGGTCTTACTTTTTAATCAATCTGGATTTAGTTAGTATATAATTGATATAAGTCTATCACCTTGCTATTTTTTCTAGGATTCCCATTTGTTCTTTATTTCTTTTCCTCTTTTTCTCCCTTCTTTTTATCCACTTTTATTTCTTAAGAAACCATTTTATCTTCATTATTGTTTACTTTTACTTTAAACAAGCAATTATCTTTTAGTGAAATTAAGAAATAGGAGAAAAACTCTTCTTAGGTTTACTTATGTATTTATTATATGTGGTGCTCTGCATTCTTTTTTATTTTTTTATTTTTTTTAAATATATTTTATTGATATTTTATAGAGAGGAAGGGAGAGAGATAGAGAGCTAGAAACATCGATGAGAGAGAAACATCAACCAGCTGCCTCTTGCACACCCCCCACCAGGGATGTGCCCGCAACCAATGTACATGCCCTTGACTGGAATCGAACCCAGGACCCTTCAGTCTGCAGACTGACGCTCCACCACAGAGCCAAACTGGTTTCGGCCTCTGCATTCTTTTTTAAAGAAATGTGTTTCCATGTAATATAACTGGACTTCAGTCAAAAGCACTTTTCTTAACATATTTTTATAGTGTAGGTCAGTTAGTGACAAGTTCTCTGAACTTTGTATACCTAAAAATGTCATTAATTAATCATTCTGGACAATGTTTTTTATTGGATATGGAATTCTAGGTTAGCAATTTTCTTTTTCTTTAAACTTCTTAGAGATGTTATTCCATTGTTTTGACTTTCCTTGTTCCTGATGAGAAATCAGTGATAATGCTTACTGCTATATTCCACATGTAGTGTGCCTTTTTCTATGGCTATCTTTAACTTACTGATTTAAAATCTAAGTAATACTATTATATATATATTTAATATTTCCAAATAGTCACTAGACTCTCCAACCACCCCCTAATCTGAAGGTCTCGAGTTTCCTGTCAAGATGAAGGAGTAGGAAAATGCAGTACTCACATCCTCCTACAACCACATAAAAATTACAACGAAACTGTATAGCAACCACCATTCAGAACTGCCTGAAATCCAGCTGAACATAGGTCCTATAACTAAGGATAAAGAATCCACATTAAGACTGGTAGGAGGGGTGGAGATGCAGAATGGTCTGATCCTACATACATGAGTGGTGGTTTGCCAGGGTTATCTTATCCCAGCATTATGAAGGGGTTCAGCAATCTGGAGAGTGGAGGTGATGTGTAGATTCAATAAGGAGTCCAAAGAGGAAAGATAGCTTTGTAAGGCATTGAGGGTCAGAGGAGCTTTAGCTAATGGAGCTAAAGACTACCCCTTGATTCAGGACCCTGCTTTTATTAACACTATTTGTTCTAAGGCAAGGTTAAGACATACACTTCAAAGGGTTATTAAAATTCAGGAGGGATATCTCAGCTGTGGGGGTTCCTCCTGAGGAGTGAGAGGACCCAGTCTAACACCAGATCCTCTAGCCTAGGTTTCCAGTGCCCAAAAGAAAAGTCACCATTACTTCTGGCTATGAAAGGCATTTGGGATTGTGGCTGAGAAAGAGAACTGCTGAAGTCCCAGGCATTAGTCATAACGGGCCTTGCAAATGAACTTATTTGGACTCACTTGCTGCTGAAAAGGTGCCAGGGACATATGGGAAGGAGCTGGATTGTCTGGCTTCAAGGGCAAGGATTATAAGGACAGCTTTCTCCCAGACAGAGGTGCTGGCAGAGGCCATTGCTCCTTTGTTGAGCCCTTCCCCCACAGTGGCTGCAGGGTAAACCATATGTTAGTCTCAGTCAGCACGGTTAATACTATTTGCTTCTTCCTAGTGATTCCAAGGTCCTGCCCCACCAAACTTGGTGGCACACCCAAACTGTTTTCAACAGCTTTTTCATGAAAACAGCCAGTCTTGGCTCATGCTGCAGAATTTCCTAAAATCTCAAAGATCCACAAGCCCCAGACAAATAGCATGTGGCCATGGTATTCCCCATGCCTCTTGCTAAGTGGCTCCAGGCTGTGCACTATTTGAAGCTGGCCTCTCCTGTGCACCTTTAAGCCTAGCATAAGTAGCAGCCATCTGCAGATATTTCTGTATCTCATGCTGGGTGATGCTGGGCAGGGCACAGGCAGTGGCTGACCTTGGCCTACACCTCCCAGGAGGCCACAGAGCCAACATACCTATTGGACAGCTTCAGACCATGCTTGAACAACACTTAACACCTCTGCAAGAAACACACTCAAGAGACAAACTTATCAGGCACCAGAGCCCCACTGAAGGGGCTCTTGCTTTGAGTGGTCAGCCTCTGCAGAGCAGCCCCATCATGGTCAGTTCTCCCAATGGATCAACCTGGGGGTAAATCCCTCCCATTGACATACCAACAGCAATCAAGGATCAACTATAACAGGAAGGTGCATACAGCCCACACAGGGGGCAGATCTACAGTGCCCATCTTGGGTATTGAGAGAAGCTTTGTCACTGGGCCCTACAGGACTCCTACTACATTAGGCCACTCTACCAAACTAGGAGCTATAATAGCTCTACCTAGTACATAGAAACAAACAAAGGGAGGCAGTCAAAATGAGGAGATAAAGAAATATGTATTATATGAAAGAATAGAACAAAACTACAGAAAAAAGAAATAATTAAAATGTAGACAAGCAACCTACCAGATGCACAGTTCCAAACAGTGTTCATAAGGATGCTCATTGAACTTAGGGAAAGAGTAGATGAACTTAGTGAGAATTTCAACAAAGAGACAGGAAATATAAAGGAGGACTAATCAGGAATGAAGAACACATTACAAGGAATCAACAGTAGAGTAGATAAAGCAGAGGATCAAAATAACAATTTGAAAGATCAGAAAGCAGAAATTACCCAATCAAAACAGCAAAAACGAAGCAAAACAAAACAAAGAATCCCCCCCCCCAAAAAAAATGAGGATAGTTTAAGGAGCCTTTGGGAAAATTTCAAGAGTACTAACATTTGCTTTATGGAGGTACCAGAAGGAGAAAAGAGAAAGCAAGAAATTGAAAATCTGCTTGAAAAAATAATGATGGAAAACTTCCCTAACCTGGTTAAGGAACTAAATCTATAAGTACAGGAAGCTCCAAGAGTCCCAAATGAGATTAACCCAAAGAGGCCTATACCAAGACACATTATAATTAAAATACCAAAGATTAAAGTAAAAAAAAAAATCTTAAAAGCAGCAAGAGTTACCTACAGTCTTATGTGAGCTATCATAAAACTGTTAGCTGATTTCTCACAAGAAGCTTTGCAGATCAGAAGGATTGACACAGAATATTCAAAGTAATGAAAAGCAAGGATCTACAGCCAAGATTACTCTATTCAGCAAAGCTATTATTTAGAATCAGTGGACAGATAAAGATCTTTCCAGACCAGAAAAAGCTAAAGGAGTTCATCAACACCAAAGAAATATTACAAGAAATATTAAAGGGTCTTCTTTAAGAAGAATAAAAATATATTTTTTTAAAAAGGACAATAAAATGTCAATAAATACATCTCTATCAGCAATTACTTTAAATGCAAGTGGCTTAAATGCTTCAATCAAAAAAATATACAGTGGCTGAATGGATAACAAAACAATACCCATACATATATTGTCTACAATAGATTCACTTCAGATAGAAAGACACACACAGACTGAAAGTGGAGGGATAGAAAGAGATATTTCATGAATATCCATAGCCATATTTATACTACACAAAAATAGACTGTAAAACAAAGGCTATAATAAGAGACAATGAAGGACCCAGCAATCTGTTTCTTGGTATTTATCCAAAGTAACCCAAATCACTTCATCAAAAAAACATATACATCCATATGTTCATGACAGCCTTATTTACAATAGCCAAGCTATGAAAGCAATGTAAGTGTCCATCAATAGATGAATGAGTAAAAAGGTGATTCTTATATACAATGAAATATGACTCAGCAATAAAAAAGGAATGAAATGTTGCCATCTGCAACAAGATGGATGGACCTAGAGGGTATTGTGCTGAGTGAAATAAGTCAGACATAGGAAGATGCATGTCATATGATTACATTTATATGTGGGATCTAAAAAGCAAAATAAATAGGCTCATACATACAAAGAACATTTTGATAGTTGCCAGATGGGATGGGGGGTCAGGAGATGGGTAAAAAGGGTGAAGGGATTTAGAAGTACAAAGTGGTAGTTGCAGAATAATCTTGGGGATATGAAGTATAGCATATGGAATATAGTCAATAAAATTGTAATTAACTATGTATGGTGCCAGATGGATACTAGATTTATATGGGCGATTACTTCAGAAGTTATTTAAATATCTACTAACTGGGTTGTATACCTGAAACTAATATAATATTGCATGTCAACTTTCACCAAAAAAATAAATAAAATATTTTTTAAAAAGAAACGAAAAAAAAAAGTTGTTTTGGTTTGAAGACCACCCCACCCGCACCTTCCATGGTATATGTTGTCCTCTAATCCTAGAGGTTTGCTCATTCCAAGGGGAAGAATTGTAGAGAGAGGTGGAGAAAGGGTAATAGCACACTTGATCATGGAGAAAAAGAACAAATCTCAAAACTATGTAAAAAATTATATGTTTTAATTTACTTAATATATATCCACATATGCAAAAATATATTTTTTGCTGAAAAGGTACACCATACTTCACAAAAATCTCCCACTTTCAGGGGCTGGAAAAAGGAGGTGTTAATGTAGTCAAATGGCTTATTCAAGTCACATAGGAAAACAAGAAAACAAACCTTTGCCAGCCAATACTCACCAGCGAGTACCCCATGGCCTCAAGTCTGGCCAAGTGCAGCCATCTACCTTACTGCCACCAGGCCTCTGGAGCTTTTGCAGTTACATCTGCCCTCCCACGGAGAACCCTACCTCCAGGCACACTCCTCAGTAGTACTATCTCAGGTCTTCCCTCTGCCAGGACGACTTGATCAATCGTATTGATTGGAACTCAGTGGAAACTTTTGAGTCATTTTTTTAAAGAAAGAAAAATACCCGAACATAACTGAAAAACAACAAAACAAACCCAAACACACACACACACACACACACACACACACACACACACACAAAAAAAAAAAAAAAAAAAAAAACACCAACCCTTACAGTTTGTTCAGTTATCTGGATTTGTGCCAAATTGGAGGGAACAATTTGCAAATTCTTCTTCAAAAATGGTCAGACTATTTGTCTTAAGTTTGCTGTGACTCAACTTTCTGCAAGAAAGACATGATGCTGGCAGCACAATTCATCAATATCCTGCCTCTGGCCCAAGAGCAATCACAGAGTCACCTTTCATTCCACTGGACTCAGTTCAAGAAGCAGGTACTTGTGGTCAGAATGGAACACAGCACAAGTCCCACACAATCAATGTACTTGAACTGCTCAGAGCATGGCAGCTGGACTTTTCTTTTTCACACTTGGTACGGGTTTATCTCAAAGGCTCTGAACAACAACAACAACAAAATGGTTTTTGGAAAAGGCACAGTTTAGAAAATGTCTAATCACAAGGAATTCACTTTTCATGAATCAACATAGCTTTGTATTTAAAGATGACACCAGCACCAATCTAAAACATATACTATAAGAAACAAAAACATAAATGTATCTAAAAATTTAAAAAATAGTTTATAGTTTTCTAAAAACTGTTCTTTTATGTCCTACAACATTGTTTAAAACATTAACAGTCACTCTTTACTCCTATTGCTAATAGAATAGTAATAACTTATATGAATTTAAAATCTACATCAACATATTTAACTGTATTAATCACAAAGACCTCATTTATATAGTTTGATAACAAGCTACTGACAAAAAATGTCCAGGCTTCTTCTTGTATTTGATTTTGTATTTTATGCAGTGTGGGAGGAGAAAATTTGATCCTAAGGTCTGTGGTTTTCTTGATGACCTTAGATAAATTATATGGTGATTAACACAATACTGGCAAATTCACTTAACAAACTTATGGGAACAAATTCCACATTGATGAAGTAAACAATAGAATATTTTACATACTTTCAGTTGGATGTCATGCATCAGGAAAACTAGGTAAGAATTTGGAACTTAATTTTGAGCCAAGAAATAAGAAGCCCCTTGAAGAGCATGGGTAATTATCAGGACTGATATAAATATAGCCATGATCCCCCCCCCCCTTCCGTCTAAGTGTTCTTTGTTCTCTAAGCTTTTATCTGAACTCTAGATTATAAATATTTTCATTTTACCAGGAAAGTACTTTAAAATTCAAAATACTCAATAGTCAAACTGATTCTTTTCCTAAGGCTATTATGTAACACTGTGACATATAATCTATTTTAATTTTATCCAAGGTTGAATCAAGTATATATTTTTTTGTTGTTTAGGTTCATAAATTTTATCTTAATTATTGAAGAAATGCAAAGTCTGAGGCTGGGCAGAAGCTCTGAGAAGGAAGCATGAGGACTGATGCTTCCCATGAAATAGCAAGGCAATAACAAGAGTTATAAAAATCAACTGTTCTAACAATTAATGAAAGGTTTTCAATGATTTGAGAAACATGTATTTAAGAAAAACTGTTCAACCTCAGTAAGAACAGGAGCTTTGTGACTTTCTAAGTTGTCCTATTCCATTATCTTCTTCTCAGCTCCTTAAGAGTCATGAAAACAGCAGCCTTATAGCCATTAGAAGAGACAGACATGATTTGAACTTCTCAAAAATTACTATCTCAAGATCAATATCACTCTCTGACTTGACTTGCAACCCCCTGGAAAAGCCATATGTACGGACATTATTTGAATGCCTAACTTGAAGCTAGCTCTGCCAGAAAAGCCCTACCCCAGAGCATTTGTTGCAAACAACCTATAGCAATGGTTTAGCATCCCAGCAGCATGAGGCCACAATACTAGTACCAATGGAGCCAAATAAGAACTTGGCCAAAAAGTTAAAAGGAAGATTTGGGGAATGAGTTGTCCACAGTGAGCTTTGAAAAGCTTGGCATTTTCTATAAACATCTGAGTGTACGTCATTTTCCATTTCTGGCTCTTTAGTCTCTGTACAAGCAGGAGATGATGGCTAAGACAGAGCTGTAAGATACCTGGGGATTGACAGCATGCCCACATACACTCACAGAGCTCCTCCTCAAAGGGTAGATGACTTACTGGTTGGTTCAAAGCTGGTGAGGAAATCTCTGACCAATTATTAGTTGACCACTAGCTAGTAAAGATTTCAGTGATTTAACAATACAAGAGATACAGACTTTACAGAGGTAGTTAAGGAACGTCACTAAATAAACAGCAGTAACAACAAAATGGCAACAACAAATTCTGGGGAATGAACTGGAATACAATATCCAGAATTACCACAATTTTTTGTCTAAAAATGTCAAATTTGGTATAAAAAATTAAGAGAGATGCAGAGAACCTAGGATGTAAAGCCCATATATTTTTTTTTTTAAAAAAAGCAGTCAAAAGAAAAAGTTCTTATGGGGGCCCAGATTATTAAACTCACTAAGCAAATATTTTAAATCAGTTATTATAAGTGTATTCTAAGAAATTGTCTAAATATTAAAGTTGGTTTAATATCTGAAAATTAATCAGTGTTACACACTATATTAGTAAAGAACAAAAACACATGATTATCTTCACACATAAAGAAAAGGCATTTGTCAAATATATGCTCCTTTATGATGGAAACAATCAACAACCTGGGAATAAAAGAAAAAGAAACTTCTTTAACCTGATAAATAGCATCTACAAAACAATCTGCAGATGACATCACGCTTAATGGTGAAAGGCAATGCTTTTCCTGTGAGGTCAGGAACAATGTCCACTCTGCCTCATCTATTCAGTATTGTGTGGACAATCTAACCCAGCCGTGGGCAAACTACGGCCCATTGGCTGGATCTGGCCCATTCGGCTATTCTATCCAGCCTGCGGAGCCAAAAGAGTGGAGGGTTCTCTTGTTTTCCCCTCCACTCCTTCACCAGCAGCCCAAGAAGAGAGTGCCAGCATGGTCAGGTTGCTTTTGTTCCAACCCTCTGGTCCAGTTTAAGAACCCCTTGTGGCCCTCGAGTCAAAAAGTTTGCCCAAAGCAATTAGGCAATAAAAATAGCTCTGGTGGGGATAGGTGGAGAGGGATTGAGTAAAAATGAAAAAGAGAAAGAGAACTCATGGACATGGACAACAGTGTGGTGATTACAGGGAGGAGGGTCATTAGAGGTGGAAGAGGGCAGAGAGGGGCTAAATGGCAGTGGAAAAAGAAAAAGGAAATAAAGCAGTATTTATTTGCATTTTTCATGTTATTGTAAATAGAAAAAAAAATCTAGAACTAGTAAATGAGTTTGGAAAGATTATAGGGTAAAAATGTTAAGATAAAAATATCAATTGTATCACTACAAATTTTAAAGAATAATCCAAAAATAAAATTAAGAAAATTCCCTTTTCAATAGAATCTAAAAGAATAAAATATTTAGAAGTAAATTTAACAAAAGAAATATGAGACTGTATACTAAAAATTACAAAACATTATTGGAGGAAATTAAAGAATACCTAAATATATGGAAACATATCCCAGGTTCATAGACCAAAAGACTTAAAATTATTAAAATGGCAATATCCCTTAAATCAATTTATACATTCGTCACAACCTAATTCATCAAAATTTCCACTCACTTTTGGGTATCAACAAGTGTCAACAAGATGGTCCTAAAATCCATAAAAGTACAAAGGACATAGAATAGCCAAAACAATCCTAATATATAAAAACCCTGAGTCTTAATGACCAGAAATGACCAGAGGCTGACCAACTGGAAGTCAGTGCTAGCCCCATCCCCAAGCAAGAGGTAAAGGGCAATCAGGTAGGCAGACCAGTGGTTAGGGGTGACCAGGTAGGTAGACCAGCAGTTAGGGGTGATCAGGTAGGCAGGCAGAGTGGTTCAGGGTGATCAGGTAGGCAGATGGCCCCTTGCAGGACTGGACCTGCCTCCCAGCAAAGACAGAGGGAGGCCCAGGCCAGTCAAGCCTTTGCATCCCAGTCTGTCACCTGCAAAGGGAGGCCACCAGTGGCAGGGGAAGGGGGGCAGCACTGCACAGATGGCAAGCAGTGGCAGTGGTGGGATTGGGGGCAGCTGCCTGCATTCTGGGACAGGAAAGCCCCGATAGGCCCTGATCTCAGGCCAGCCCTAGGGACCTACCTGAGGGGTCCCAGATTATGAGAGGGTGCAGGCCAGGCTGAGGGGGAATACCCCCCCAAATGCACAAATTTTTGTGCACCAAACCTCTAGTTTGAAAAGAAAAAACAATGTGGAGGACTCACACCCCCATTTTCAAAACTTAACCAAAAAGCTACAATAATTAAGATAGTGCAAAATGGATATACGGATGTACATATGAATAAATGGAGTCAAATTAAGAGTACAAAAATAAACCCTTGCCTTTACAGTTGCTTGATTTTTATCAAGAGTACCAAAAGAATGCAATGGGAACCGAAAAGTCTTTTCAATAAATGTTGCTGGGGTGATTAAATAACCATATGCCAAAGAATGAAGTTGTATAGCTATATCATCACACACACACACACACACACACACACACACACACACAATGGATTATAGACCTAAATGTAAGAGCTCAAAGTATAAAACTCTTAGAAGAAAATTTAAGAGTAAATCTTTATGACCTTAGGTTGGGCAATCATTTCTTACATATGATATCAAAAGAAAATCAACAAAACAAAAACTAGATAAATTAAACCTTATCAAAATTTAAAGCATTTTTCTGCAAACCATACATCAACACAGTGAATAGGCACCCCAGAAAATTGGAGAAAATATTTGCAAATCATAAATCTGATTAAGGACTTTATTCAGAAGATGTAAAGAATCCTCACAACCCAATAACAAAACAATGAATAAGCCAATTAAAAATAGTTTAAAGTTTTAAATGATTTTTTTCTTTATAAAAGATATAAGAATGGCTAACAAACATGAGAAAACATCCTCAACATCATTAGTTATTAAAGGAATACAAATTAAAACTGAAGAGAGACACTTCACTCCCACAGGCTGCCTATAATAAAAACGACAGTGATGAGGGTTAGTGAAGATGTGGAGAAACTGGAGCCCTCATACTTTGCTGGTGGGGGGGGGGGGAGGGGAGAGAATGTAAAATGGTGCAGCCACTTTGGAAACAGTTTGTCAGTTCCTCAAAATGTTAAAGATAGAATCATCATGTAATCCAGCAATTCTACTCTTAGGTATATAACTGTAGTAAACAGAATAATGGCCCCTCAAAAATGTCCACATCCTGCCCTTGCTGGGTGACTCAGTTGGTTGGAGCATTATCCTGTACATCAAAAGGCTGTGGGTTCGATTCTCTGTCAGGGCACATATCTGGGTTGTGGGTTCCATTCCCAGTTGGGGCTCATACAGGAGGCAGTCAATCAATGTTTCTCTCATATCAATGTTTCTCTCTCTCTCTCTCTCTCCCTCTCTCTAAACATATGTTCAGATGAGGATTTAAAATAATAAAAATGTCCACATCTTAATCCATGAAACCTATTTGGCACTGTGATTCAGTTAAGTGTCTTGGGATGGGAAGATTGTCCTGGATTATCTGTGCATGTCCAATGTAGTCACAGGGACCATACAAGAGGGAGACATGACAGTCAATCAAAGGCCATGTGACATTGGAAGCAGAGAGAGTTAGAGATGTGACTTCAGAAGGGAGAGAGAAGGAAGGAGATATAAGATGATACAAACAGAAGTGGGAATGATACTATTACTACCTAGCAGGAGCCAAGGAATGCGGGTGACTCTCTGAAAGTGACAAAGGCTTCCCTGCAGCCTCCAGAATTACAGACCTTCTGAAACAAGAATTTTTAAAAATATATTTTATTGATTTTTACAGAGAGTAAGGAAGAGGAATAGAGAGTTAGAAACATCGATGAGAAACATTGATCAGCTGCCTCCTGCATACCTCCTACTTAGGGATGTGCCCACAACCAAGGTACATGCCCTAGACCAGAATAGAATCTGGGACCCTTCAATCCTCAGACCAATGCTCTATTTACTGAGCCAAAACAGTTAGGGCTGAAACAGGAATTGTAAGGGAACATAGGCGGTTTAGGAATTTTTAGAATTGGGGTCTATGGAAAAACACAAGGCTACAGACTGGGAGGGGATACATTTCCATAACATAAGGAAGCCAGGTGCAGTTACATTTCCATAAGACAAGGGAACTAGAAGTAGCCAAAAAAAAAAAAAAATGGTCTATATTTACAAAATAAAGAAAGAAGAGGAAAGCCCAGAGGGAACGGGAGGACAATGAGGGAGGAGAACCTCAGGAGTTACTATGGTAACCAATTCAAAAGGGAATATTGACCAATCAGAGGGGATATCAGGGCACAGGAACTGCAGCCTTGATAAACTATGGAAATGAAAAGTCAGTGGGACCCTTTCCTATTCTGTGGGACTCTTTCCCTCTCTCCATGTGGGAGTCTGTGCTTGTTCTTCAGTAAATCTTCACCTTTGCTATACTACCCTCTGTCTGGGATTCATTCTTCAACTCTGAAGGATAAAGAATCCAGGTTCCACTCCAAAAATTCTGTATCACTACCTATACCTTAATTTTAGCCAACAGAAACTGATTTTGAACTCCTATAAAACACTGTAAAATAACAAATTTATTTTGTTTTAAGCCAATTATGTTGTTTTAAGACACTAAATGTGTGGTACTTTATTACAGCAGTGATACGAAACTAATAAATTACTCAAGAGAAAAAAAAAATATGTCCACACAAGAACTTGTATATAAATATTCTCCAACATTATTCACAATAACACTAAAAAAAAATAAAAAATAACCAGCTCCTCATCAATTGGCGAATGGATAAATAAATAATTCTATTTCCAATGGAATGTTATTTGCAATAAAAAAGAATAAGGTACTGCCCTGGCCAGGAGGCTCAGTGGTTGGAGCATCATTTCATACACCAAAAGGTTGTGGGTTCAATTCCCAGTCAGGCCACATATGGGAGCCAACCAATTAGTTTCTCTCCCCCTTCCTTTTGCTCTAAAAATCAATAAAAATACATATCCTTAGATAATTTTTTTTAATGAGTGAAGTACTGCTATATGCTACACTGTGAATAAACCTTGGAAATATTATGATAAGTGAAAAAAACTCTGGTTTTTACATGAAGTGTACAGAATGGGAAAAGCTATAGGAACAGAAACAAATTAGTGGGAGATAGGGAGTGACTATTAATATGTATGGGGTTTCATTTCGAGTTGATTAAATTGTTCTAAATTATATTGCTGTGATGGTTACACAATTCCTAATATACTAAAAGCCACTGAATTGTGTACTTTTTCATGTATGTGAATTATATATTAATAAAGGTATTAGTAATCTGTGAAAAATATAATCAGATATATAACATATATAAAATATAAACATATATCTATTCCTGGTGGGGGTGAAGTATCTCTCTGCAGGTTTAATTTTTATTCCCTAATGACACACTGACAGCAAAGTAATTCAAACATATAGCAAAAAATAAAGTTATTTTTATCTTTCAATTGAGTTTTTATTCTAATCATTAGGTAACCCCACATTAAATGTATTGACTTGCTTATTTGCTCAACAAATGAATGCCCACTTAAGTGCCATACTCTGCCTGACTGGGCTCTGGATCATAAGTATCAATGGGATAGACCAGCAATTTTCAACCAGTTGCACAAGAATTTAAAAAAACCTGCAATACCTGACTATTTAGTCAGGGGCACTTACTTCTTTTTCCTTAGATTGTCAAATTTAAAAAATGTCGATACAACCATAGATTGTCTGGTGTGAATGAATCAAAATTATACCTTTTTGGGATCAGATTGGCAAAAAAATATATCATCAGTGTGCCACAGAATTTTAGTAATTAGCTGATGTGCCATGAGGTAAAAAAAAAAAATACAAATCACTGGAACAAACTAATAGATTTACCAATTTTTTAAATCTTATCCATACAAGGGCAGTTGTTTAGCCATCTTTCTCCCAACAAATTATATATCTTGAATATGCCAAATTTTAGCCCTTTTATCACTTTAATGGAAAAAGGTGACTCTACACTGTTTATATAGAATAGTTTAAACTTGCTCACTTTATACGATTATTGGCCAGATCTAAATTGTTGATACAGATTAGGTTTAATCTGTTTGTATACACCTGCCTCATTACTCAGGCTGGACTATCACAAACACAGTACAGCAATATTAATCACATGCTTCATAAGGAAACATACAACTGAATTAAGGCTATAAATGCAATATTTGAGCAGTTGAGAGAGCAATTATCACCTTGTCTTTTGTCAGCACATTAGGCAGCCACCTTGACCGTGAGAGAAAGTTGCATGCTGCCAATGCCAGAACAAGACAGAAAGAGTCCAGGTATTGGATATCATGTTGCACCTATCTGCCTACCACAATTATTTTCCCTAATTAATTAGAGAAGAAATTTTTAGCTTGTCAACCTAAAGTTATCTTTTTTAGATTTTCTGCCATTCATGGTCAAATGTAATCTTAGTTAATATATGGCTAAGAATGTGTTAATCTCTCCTACTAGTACTGGGAAGATCATAAATATGCTGGTTTAATTGCCTTATGATTTTAGAAAATGATTTTGACTCTCATATGAAGGGTTTAAGTGGAAACTATTAAATATAGGGAGACCAAGTAGGAAATTATTATAATAATTTAGGTTAAAAATGAATTGGAACTATATTTAGGCTAAAGAACCAACAGGACTTGGTTACTGATCATTGCAGGGAATAAAGAAAAGAGAGGTGTTAAGAATGACTCCATTATTTCTAAGATGAGCATCGGGTGGGTTGAGATGCTATTTCCTGAAGCAGGAAACAGTGAAGGAACAACAGTGTTAAGGGAAAGATTACGGTAAGAGTTTAATTTGGGGCTGAGAAAGCTGAAATGGCTGAGACCATGGCAAATTTGCAGCTGGAAATGAGAGAATGGGGATCAGAAGACAGGTTTAAGTTGGATTCACAAACTTTTGTTGTGAGATGCTGTCGATGAAAACTTAAATTTGAAGTGATTTTGGCTGTTGCTCTTATTTCTTTAATCTAGTCCTATGTTTTGTAAATTGAAGATGGTAATTCCTTAGTAGTTTATGAAAGTAGTATTATTTTACCTCATTGGCTTCATTTTTAAAAAGAATGGAATTTTAAAATTGTGATGTACCACTAGCAGTAGGAATAATTTAAATAAAAGTTTTGCTCTTATTATATATCTCTGAAATCATAAGCCATTCAGTGTATAACTTATATAATAAAAGGCTAATATGCAAATTATCCCCTCAACCAGGAGTTTGACCAGCAGGGAGGCTGGCCACTTGCCCATGTCCTCTCCTCCTGGCCAGACTGACTGGACCCCACCCATGCACGAATTCATGCACCAGGCCTCTAAGGTTTGTGTGTGTGTATATATATATGTACACACTAGAGGTCCGGTGCATGAAATTCATGCATGGGGTGTGGGGGAAATGTGTTTCTCAGCCCATCAGCCTAGCCTGCACCCTCTCCAATCTGGGACCCCTTAAGGGATGTCCGATTGACCGCTGCCAAATGCAAGCCTGCCTGCCTTCCTGATTGCCCCTAACCACTTCTGCCTGCCAGCCTGATCACCCCCTAACCATTTCCCTGCCAGCCTGATTGATGCCTAACTTCTCCCCTTCCAGCCTTTCCCCCCCTAACTGCTCTCTCTTGTAGGCATGGTCTCTCCCAGCTGCCCTCCCTTGCTGGTCTGATCACCCACAACTTTTCTCCCTTGAAGACCTGATCCCTCCCAATCACCTTCCCCTGCTGGCCATCTTGTGGTGGCCATCTTGTGTCCACATGGGACAGCCATTTTGTGTGTTGGAGTGATGGTCAATTTGCATATTACTCTTTTATTAGATAGTATATACTAGTAGCCTGGAGCATGAAATTCATACAAGACGAGGCAGGGGTGTCCCTCAGTCCAGCCTGAACCCTCTCCAATCTGGGACTCTGAGGGGGATGTCTGACTACTGATTAAGGCCCAATCCCTGTGGCAGTCGGACATTCCTCTGCAATCCAGGACTGCTGGCTCCCCACCGCTTGCTTTCCTGCCTGCCTGATTATTCCTAACCACTCTTGCTGCTGGCCTGCTTACCCCCAATTTCCCCCTCTGGTGGCCTTATCACTTCCACTGCCCCCACCCCACCCACTTGCCTAATCACCCACAACTGCCATCCCATCCTGGCCTAATCACCCACAGCTGCCCTCCACTCTTGGCCCCTAACCACCTCTACTTCAACCCCACTAACATGGCTTTGTCCAGAAGAATATCTGGAAGGTCTCCTGGAAGATCATCTAGTATAATTAGTATATTACCCTTTTATTAGTATAGATAGAGGTCTGGTGCACAGGTGAGGGCTGGTTGATTTTCCCTAAAAGGTGTCATGGATCACGGTGGAGGTTCCCTTGGGAAGTGGGGCAGCCTGGGTGAGGAGCTTGTGGTGGCTTGCAGACTGACTACATCCCCATTGGGGTGAGGGTCCCCACTGGGGACAGTACCAGCCTGTGTGAGGGGCTGGGGCAGTTTGCAGGCCAGCCATTTCCCCTTCAGGATGGGGATCCTAGCTGGGGTGCTTGGCCAGCCTGGGTAAGGTGCTAATGTCTGTTTGGATGCTGGCCATGCCCCCCAGCAGGGACCCTCACCCCATGGGAGCATTGCCAGCCTGGGTGAGGCTGAGGGCCATTTGCAGGCTCTTACCTAGATAGCTAGCTGCATTACCCAATCCTCCCACATTCTCAGGCCCACTTCGTGGCTGCCACCATCTCTGTCTTGCTAATTGGCATATTCCCTCCTGATTGACTGTTGGCCATTGTAAAGGTATGGACAATTTACATATTTTTCTATTATTAGAAAATATGAGTGGCCAGATTATTATGCATTCAGAGATCATAACGATCTGGACACTCAGTGTATATACATGCACAAACTTGCATGTATCATCATAGATGGACACACACACATGTCAGCTCCTTAGAAATATATGGTGAGTGCTCACTAAATGTTAATTGAACAAATCTGTGAACATGGCCGAAACCGGTTTGGCTCAGTGAATAGAGTGTCGGTCTGCAGACTGAAGAGTCCCAGGTTTGATTCTGGTCAAGGGCATGTACACTGGTTGTGGGCACATCCCTGGTGGGGGGTGTGCAGGAGGCAGCTGATCGATGTTTCTCTCTGATTGATGTTTCTAGCTCTCTATCCCTCTCCCTTCCTCTCTGTAAAAAATCAATAAAATATATATTTTTTAAATCTGTGAACATGTATGTGTACATTCACTGGGTTGTGATGTTTTTGTATTTATCTTGACATAATTTCAAATTTAAAGACAATTTTCAGTAAAATTCAAAGAATTTCCAGATGCCCTTGATGCTTTACCCAGATCCCCCCAAAGTTAATATTAGTTGCAGTATCACCTATCATATATATATATATATATATAATTTTTCTGACATTGCAAACATAGTGCTCATTTACCTCTAAATCAATATTTACCTTATATAACTACAATGTAATTATCAAAGCCAAATAATTAACATTGAAATGGTACTATTATCTACTGTTATCTCATCCACAGACCATGTTGAGATTTTTGACAGTTGTCCCAATAATGTGTTTTGTAGCTGAAAGAGATCATATGTTGTTGCATTCGTCTGTCTCTTTAGTCTCTTTTAATCTGGAACATTTCCTGAATCTTTCTTTTTATAACATATGAGTTTTTCTGTGGGTTATGATAAAAACAATTGTTCTGCAATTACCACTCTGGTGAGGAGATTTGAAATACCACCTTGTTAGCTCTCAGAGGGGAAGTCACCAAAAAGACACTGTCTTTCTTGAAATGGTGGAGCGTGGCTGTTAGATCTGATCAGGACACACAATGTCCTGATCAGCAATGGAAATTTCCCCTTTGCTCTGTTGGAATTATGAGAGCATATTAGAGCCCACTATTGGGGGCTTAGGTTCCCTAGTTGTTGAGGGGCTAAAAAGACTGCACTGGCTAACCTGATTTATAGGGAGAAAAGAGAACAGAGATCCAAAATCTTCACAGAGTAAATTCTGTATGGCCCTCTGACATGGCCCTGAACTTTGGGGAGAAGCACCAAAACCCAAGATCTGAGATCTGTGAAGGAGAAGCAAACTGGTCAAACCTGGAACTGAGTGGGGGGGGTGCCCTACTTGGACATCTACTAGGCTCCTGGTTAGCAGTGGTTTCTGCCCACCTGGGTAAGGTGTGTTGTCAACAGTTGTCACAGCAAGAAGCAATAACAGTAATGAAGGTGATAGAATTACAGATTTTTCTGGTATGAAATGAATTCATTGCACCATAGCCCCATTTCAGAGTATTCTTGACCTATCTAGAGAAGGGTGACCCCTCAAAGGGAAAATATTTGAATATCGCTAATTTGGAAGTGACCTCAACTAAACAGCTCTCATTCAAGTTGCAAATTAGATAGATGAGTTTAAATTTTTACAGTAAGTTTTTAAAACATGATTACAGATTATATTTAATATATATAGATATGGAAGAAATTACAGGGTTGAATTAAACATTTTCTAAGGTTCTTTCTCTTTTGATTCTCCTGCCTACTCTACAGTAGTAGGGGGTGAGACTTTGTTATTTATTGTCATCATGTGGTATCTCGTTCCATATGCATTATTTTAATACTATTACTTCACTGGATACCCAGTAATGATTCCCTATTACCTACATAATCAAGTTAAGCTCCCTCAGCTAACATTTGATATACCTTGCCTACTTTTCACTTTCTTTTGCATCCAAAACTGGCTTAATTTTCACCTCCCAAAGAGACTTTTTAAATGCTTGACTTAATACCTTTATTGAAATCATTCTGTTCACATGGAATTTCCAGATCCTCCTGTTTCACCTCAAAACCCTTCCATTCAAAATCATTCAAAACCATTCATACAACCTCTCCCAGGGAGTCTTCCACATACTTCTTGCCTGTACTTCCTTTGAATTATTACTGAACTTCTCATTCATAGAAACCCCTATAGCTCTTTCATATCTTTTATTTTAAATATTTGTGTAATTGCATTACTGATAGTTCTGAATTTACATACTCTTTGAAATTGGGAATTATTACTTAGAAATCTCTAGATTGTATAGAACCCTATTATAGTCCCTTGCAGAAAAATGAGAGAAGATAACCAGCATTTATTAATGTTACTATGGTACCAAGAGCTTCAATGATTTATTTCATTTATTACTTAAAACAGTCTTACTGAGATATATAGAATTACTTTCATTTTACAGAGATGGAAAGTAAGACAAAGACTAGCTAATTATTAATATCTAGTAAATGCTCAGATATATCTATTCTAACATCTGTGATTTTCCCTACAAAATATATTATAGTAGTTGCTCAATGAATATTGATGAATACATGTTAACTGACTGTGGTGGAGACAGTAGTACTCACCAAATATCCATGCACTGTTCGAATTTTCCAGCCCCGTTTGGGGTAATATTGGGGCCACATGACTGGGTTCTGGCCATAGGATCTTCCCTTGTTCTCTTCCTCTGAAAAGGGGAACTCTCACAGACTACGTGCTTCAGATGGCTACAATGTGGAGGAGCATGCTCCCCAGAATCAGATAGTGATATGACATGAAGTAAACTTTTGTTGGTTAAGTTACTGAGACTTTAAGATTTACATGTTGTTAATTATTCCAAATAATTAGGTGACTGAACAAATGAATACAACTAATATGTTGCTATACTATTCCAAGAGAGTTGATTGCATTTATTTAGTTGTCCAGTTACTTGTTTATTGTAACACCCTTGCTGCTCTTAGAAGAGTAAATTAAGGCCACTGTTGTTTTTAAAGCAGGTGCCAATAAATCCCTAATCCTTGAGTACATGGTTGGAGAACTATGACATTAAGAACTATGACATAGAATCCTATGTTTTCATATATGTCTTTTTATACCTCTTATGTTAAACAAGCATGACTTGAGCTCTACTCTATGCCTTGATGTTTATTTAGTGTGGTTAGTCATTCTTTCTTTGATCCTGGATACAAGCTTAGGCAGGGCATAAGCTTTCTGGTTATTTTTTACATAACATAAATTTCTACAGTCATTTTAAGTCACAGAAAGGAGTCTTAATTTGGTAATAATGTAATATTAATCTAGTAATCAGCACTCTAAGCTTAATTTAAATAAGATTTCTTCCTTTTCTCCAGCTCAAATCTGCTGCAGGTGGGAAGTCATCCTTGGGA